>BRZM01000042.1:956772-995075 GCA_033238685.1 Lates japonicus | reverse complement strand
ACACATCAAAACAAAGAATATTAAGATCATTAAGATCATGTCATGTTTCAAATCACAGGGTAATGTATGGAGTGCTGAGGTTATAGGACTACTGTGTGCTGTGAATTTTGACAGTTTGGTTAATTGTCATCACCACAACTGGGTTGATGCAGTGGGAAGAGACAAACTTCTTTAAGAATCTTGCATAGAAAAGTATGACACATCCCACCTTTCCCCCCAAAAAGTCAGTCATCTGCTTCATAACAGCTGAACTGGAAAATATATCAAGCCAAATGAATTGTTGCAGTTACAGTTGCGGACAGATGGCTGCTGAGCAAAAGCTGACTTTCTAGTCTACTGTCAAACTTTGCACCAGTTGTCTTGGGAAAATGATTATTACAAATAACACTTGTGTGGTGCATAAACTTTATTTATTCAAAGATTAGACATAAACTTGTGCATTTGTTCAAGTGCACTAATGGGATGAGCTGATGATGTGATGGTGCTCTGGATTAGGCCATAAAAGAAACTGATGTTGTTAAAGTATAACCTGTGGAGAAAAGCATTTTAAACTTTGCTTTGTTGCAAAGTCAACAACCTTTGTAAGAGGTCTTTATCAGATTTGCTATACCCCCCTCCTCTAATACAGGACAAACACAAACCTCAAGAAAATAGTGACAGAAGAACATAGCATAACACAACAAAAAAAGGTAATGTGATACCAATAATACAGTAGTAGTAATGATAGTAGTGATAATTAAATTAGTAACTGCAAAGGTAGCAATAATACTAGAAGCAGGACTAGTAATTTCTAATTATAGCAGCAGGTGTTGAGTAGGGTTGTAGGAGCAGCAGGAGGCTTGTCATCACAGATCAGACTCTACAGCTCCAGAGGCCGAAGTACCTGCAGAAAGTGACAGAAGAGGAGAGAGAGATGGAAGAGCACAAAGGGAAAATATTGAGTTAGTAACATGTGATATGAATCCATACTGATGGGAGAGAGAGAGAGAGAGAGAGAGAGAAGCTCAGTGCGTCATGGGAAATCTCCCAGCAGTCTATACCTATTGCAGCATAACTAAGGGATGGTTCAAGCCTGAGCCAACCCTAACTATAAGCTTTATCAAAAAGGAAAGTTTTAAGCCTACTCTTAAAAGTGCAGAGAGTGTCTGCCTCCCGGACCCAAACTGGGAGAAGGTTCCACAGTAGAGGAGCCTGATAACTGAAGGCTCTGCCTCCCATTCTACTCTTGGAAACTCTGGGAACCACCAGTAAACCAGCATTCTGGGAGTGCAGTGTCCTAGTGGGATTGTAGGGGTCTGTGAGATCTTTGAAGTATGATGGTGCCTGACCATTAAGGGCTTTGTAGGTGAGGAGGAGGATTTTAAATTCTATTCTGGATTTGACCGAGAGCCAATGTAGAGAGGCTAACACAGGAGAAATATGGTCTCTTTTCCTAGTTCCTGTCAGTAATCGTGCTGCAGCATTTTGGATCAGTTGCAGAGTCTTTACAGACCTGTTGGGGCAGCCTGATAATAATGAATTACAATAGTCCAGTAACAAATGCATGGACTAGTTTTTCTGCATCCTTTTGAAACAGAAAATGTCTAATTTTGGCGATATTACGCAGGTGAAAGAAGGCAGTCCTAGAAGTCTGTTTTATGTGTGAGCTAAAGGACATATCCTGGAGTTCAATAGTAAAAAGTTGCTTGTCATCCACGTCTTAATGTCCTTAAGGCATGCCTGAAGTTTGGCTAACTGATTGGTTTCATTAGGCTTCATTGACAGATAAAGTTGTGTATCATCTGCATAACAATGGAAGTTTATGGAGTGATTCCTGATAATGTTGCCCAAGGGAAGCATATACAAAGTGAAGAGAACTGGTCCAAGCACTGACCCTTGTGGAACTCCATGTCTAACTTCTGTGTACCTGGAGGAGTTGGCGTTAACATGTACAAACTGAAGCCTATCAGATAGATAGGACTTAAACCAGTTTACTGCGGTACCTTTAATGCCAGTGCCTTTAATGCTCCAGTCTCTCTAAAAGGATGTGATGGTCAATTGTATCAAAAGCAGCACTGAGATTTAACAAGACAAGTACAGAAACAAGTCTGTTGTCTGATGCAATTAGGAGGTTGTTTGTAACTTTTTGATTTGATGATACAATATGACCCCATTTATTCTCTATGGGACATGAGTGAATTGCTCTGCAAGGCATTTTAAGTTTAGTTTTTGCCTGCTGTGGATACTTGTCTGTGCAGTAGAAGATCATTATTGTACTTTCAGGATTCTTCTTTACCTAGTGACCACAGTCCATATTTACTTTTAGTCAGACTCAGAAACAAGTGTTTAAAATGATTCATGTAAAAATAACTCTTATAGGAGGCTTTTAACAATTGATATATTTTGTTTTGCGTGAGTCCTCGTTTCCCAGTATCTCTTCAAAGGTGATGGCAAATGCAAAGTGATCGCAACTCATAAAGCCAAAATTTCCACATTTATGGGAAATATACCAGGTAGAAATATACCGGAACAGTCCTTTAAACAGAAGAGCAATCGTTTTGCAAAATAAATGCATGCCTTTCTACGAGATCTGCCTGACTGGAAAGCAGTGTTTGTATCAGAGTGATACTGAGCTGTGGAATGCCGGGATGGTCATGTTTCGGGAAAACAAGGTCTCTGACTGACCTCAGCCTCCTGATCACACCAACATGTCAAAAGAATGATACACTGATGGGTGGGGACTAAATTCAATTCACTTCACTGGGCTTTCACCCTCTTCTTTCTGCGTGATCTCAGACTCAGACTCAGACTGGTCACAATCGACACTGGCTTCATTTCCATTTTCCTCCAGTCAGCAGTCAACATGGATGAAGAGAGGCAAATTTATGAAGTTGAGGCACATGTTGTATGACCCACAGCACCAGTTTTTTAAGGATATCATAAAAAAGGATGAGGTTTGAAGGGAAATTGGATAACCTTTCTAAGACTTACCTTAGAAAATATTAGCTACTTGTTAGCAGAACAATACTCAGGTGCCAACCTAAATGAGTTTCAGAGGAACACACAACAGTGAAAGGCAACACTGACAGGCTTTCACAGGAATTGTAGTTGACGGCTAAATAAATTAGCTACATTTCTGAAAGCTGAGGAAATGATTAAGATGTACGATTTTCCAGGAGGTGAAATCATAAGCTCTGCAAAAAATACATCTCATTCCTTCCTCTCAAAATCCCCTGATTTTGCTACATTGCTCATAGTATACAGGGTTTTAAGTGCTGTCATATTTCAAGATTTCTGATAGTCATGTTGGCACATTAATATATGACAGCACTATGAGAAATCCTGTCATGTTATGGAACTCAGATGGACATAACTATAGGATTAATGGAATGAATTGGTCACCTTTCATGCTTTGTTCTTTCTCAGTAGTAAGGACTATGTAATCCATCTTCATACAGTTTGATCAAAACAGAACCGAAGTTATGGGGAAATGGTGTTATCTGATATTCTGACTGAGACTGAAGGAAATACATTCATCATTCTTTTTGGAGCTCCAGGATATACACAATAACACTGAATGTAAGCAGAACTTTTGTTTGTTTATGAGAGTACTCCACAGGGTACCTTTAAGTTAAAAAAAGAGTCAAAACACACACAGGACTGGAACAAGTTGAAGATGATATGATAGAGGAAAAATATCTCAGGAGCAAGACCAGACTTGAGTACTGCAGTCCTGATGTGACTCTGTGCACAAAGCCATGGTCACATGAATTACACAACTGCTAGACTGTCTGTATACTTTTGGCCATATGGTCCATCTCTTTAGATTGATCAGCTTCTGTTTCATTGGACATCAGATGAGCTACTTTGATGAACCAGACTCCTCAAGATATTGCTTATAGTGAACAAAATCCAAGGCAATATCTGTCGCGCTTGTTTTCTGTCATTTTCCTGTGCTCTTTGAATAGTGTCTCCAGGTTGCTCTGGTAAACAACATGGAGTTCTTCAGCTTGATGAGTGCAGCGCTCAATTTGCGCTCGATCCATTTGATGTCACTCCTCTGCTCGTCTTTGTTCTTCAAATTTATCCTGCATCTAGTCAGGCACAGGTCGATCTGATCCCAGACCTCTGAGGCTTTCTCCTCAGCAAACACAGATCGCAGAGCATCCTTTGTGCTCTCCTCAGATGGACTCAAGTAATCTCTGTCAATGAGGATGGCAACAACCACTGCGCCATGGCCCACCAGTTCAGGAGCTGGTGTCAAGTCACCCAGCTTCTACAAAACGCTCTTGATACTGTCTGCAGTGTGGTCGTGTGCCTCCATTTTCCTCTTCTCTGAAGAATCAAGACTGCTCCACAATGATCTTATTAACTCTCAGATCTGGGCCTGCATCGAGTTGCTTCACAAAACGGTCCAGAGCTTCCTGCTTGCGCTCCCTGATCACCCTTCACTGAATAGATTGCCCATGGCCTTGTTTTCAGGGTCAGATGTTTAACACTATAACAGACAAAATTAACACACAGTAAACATTTTCATTCAAATGATCTCAGAAGATGGACACCATAGCCCAGAAACAGCACTGGTGAAAGTTACCAAAAATATTCTCATGGCCTCGAAAAATGGAGTTGTCTCTATACTTGCCTTTTCTCCACTTCTATACTCATGTAGGTTTTTTGCTTTTCCTCTCTCTTTTTCCTACCTGCTCACTGCAGGTATCCCCACTGCTCCTAAACACTCCTAATAATGATAATGATAATGATAATGATAATGATAATAATTGTAACAGTTAAAGTAACAATTATAACAGTGTGCACACACAATGGTGAGGGGCCAGGTGACTCATGTAGTAAGCTAGAAAGTTTAAACTACACGATTCAGACTGTTTTTCTCTACAGGAAACAGCAGGCTTTACCAGCAAACAGCTACTTTTAATAACTTGTACAGCTTTGCAAACTAATTCTGTAAGTATCAATGACTGATGTTTGAAATTAAATATTTGTAGGACTGAATTATTAATTACGGATGAAATGGATTACAGTGAAATCATCCCATCACAGCTTTGTAATCTTGCTGACTTTTGGATACTATTAATGCTGAGCCATCTTTTAAATTAAATTAAGTAGTTTTGCACTAATATGAATGTGACCCATATTAAAAGCCCTCATTCACTCAGGTATAATGCAGATTGTGGGCAGGGAAGACACACTTATGGCCAAACAAAAATCACAACCTCTGACCACCTCTGCCAGTGAAGAAGCATAAGGTCAAACTTTAAGATGCTACTATGTCATGTTAGAAAGACTGTTGTTTTAAGTTTGCTGATGGAAGTACTATTACCTTTGCAAGCTGTTATTATCCTAAGACATCCTAAAACATAAGCTGTGCCTTAATTCACTCACTGTACTAGTGACTGTATAGTCAGATTTCAGACACATCTATTCAATTTGCATAATCACAGACAGGTATAATGTTGCATGTCTATAAATCTACAAAACATCTTTTCAACTTTAAAATGTGATGGATTGCATTGTGGGACTGTTAACACAAAGTCGATGCAATAGATACTACTTTTTTAATTGCATGGTTAAGGTTTGCTTAACCTTGTCAATAAACCAGTGGGTTGTGTGTAGTGTATGTGTTGTTAAATTGATGAAAATGAAGATGTGCACAGCTACGTTAGCTGCTCCAGGCACCCTTGTCTTGCATCCAGGAAGTCCCGATATATCCCACTGCTCCACAATTTCACAGTTTTCCTGTCCTCCTGCTCGTGGTCTGCTCAAGAGGGGTTTTTCTATACCCTCCTCCTGTATATATGGAATGCCATTTACACAGCTTACTGCTGCAAAACCAAGAAGTCACTGGAATACATACGGAAGCATGATGGTATTCACTGAGGATGTGCAGTTGCCCCCCACCTCAGCTAAAGCTGAAGCTCAACTGCATTAATGCTAAAGGAAATTCTTGTGATATTAATGTGTTCAATACAACAGAAATACAGGGTAGAGAAATATGAATAAAGAATAAAAATATAAAATAAGATTAAATTGTAAAAAGGAAATTACTAATTGCACATTCAATTCTGCAGTGACTAAACATTTAACTAGATTCCCTCTAAAGCCTAGACGTTGAAAATGTACCTTAGATTTTCCCCAGATGTGAGTTCAGCTCCAGTTTCAGTCTGCTGCAGATTTGCTGTTTCACAGATGATCTCAGCTGTTTCACTTCAAAAGTGAAAGTAAACTCAGCACAGCACAAACAGGCTGATGATGCCTCCCGCTGCTCAGCTGCACTACAACCCATGTTTTTCATCAGGGTAATCTCCAGGGGCTGAAAACATCCTGAGAATAAAACCTGTTATTGTCTGTCTTAATGTTAGATGCCTTTTGGTTTCTTGTTATGATTTTGTTCCCCCCGAAAACAAACACACAATCACACAAGCATACAAGAGCAGAAGAGTTTAGAGAGCAGAGCTCAGAGATGTTTTAGGGTATAAAGTTATTTGGTTTTGTAATCTGAAAAGTAATTAAAAAATACAAGACACAGGAAATACATTAAATAAATTCCTCAAAGAAATATCTTTTACTCTGGGAATCTAAATACATAAATGATCTCAACAATTATCTTGACAACAGGTTTGTCACAGGAGAAGTAGTAATTTTCCAGAAACGCGTGTGGGTAGTTTTGAGATGAAAACAGCAGGACTGACTGCTGACCTGAGAGATGTGAGACTGCAGTGCGCTACAGGCTAAGACCTGAAAAATGTAGCCTCTTCTGATGACTCTCGATCTCTGCTGGAGCTCACAGAACCAGCATGACTCTATAAACCCAACTTTCCTTGTGTCAACAGTCAAGCCTGATGATGGTGTAATCACGTGGGGAATGTTTTCTTGGCCCCTTAATACCAACAATCATCATTTAAATGCCCCAGCCCGTGTGAATATTGTTGCTGACCATGTGCGACGAAGATGAAGATGTGCACAGCTATGTCAGCTGCTCCAGGTGCCCTTGTCTTGCATCTCTTTATGGACACAATTTTTCATCTCATAATGGTTACTCCCAGCATGATAATGCCCCATGTCACAGAGCAAAAGTCGTCTTAAACTGCTTTCATGAACATGACAATGTGTTCAGTGGCAGAGGAGAGAAACTGAAAGACATCAGTCACCACCACTGACTACAGCCTCACTAAGGAAATAGCTTAATTAACACGAAACAGCAAGTTTTAATCCATTTTAACTTTGATAAAGGGAGAATATGTGGCAGAGCTGTTGTACTGAATTGCGTAGCTGTACCTAATAAAGTGGCCAGGGACTGTATATCGAGGCCACATTTTAGTATATGCCATTCAATTTGTAGTTCTAATGTTTTAATTTTGTTTGTTTTGTTCCCGCTTCCCATTCCTGTGCACTGCTTCACCTGTGCACCTATCTGGCTGAACTGCCGCAGCTAGCATGCAGCCTTTTAACATTATATAACAATTAAGTGTGACAACCCCATCAGGCTCTCCATCAGCTGACGCTGAAGTTGTGCACGCACTGGGTCCTCCTTCATCTTAAGCTGAGGAACACTGGCTCCTGGGGCACATCAGGTCTTACACTGAAAGGGGCCCCTCATACACTCACCGGCCATTTCATTAGGTACACCTGTTCAACTGCTCGTTAACACAAATATCTGGTCAGCCAATCACATGGCAACAACTCAGTGCATTTAGGCATGTAGACATGGTCAAGACGACCTGCTGAAGTTCAAATTGAGCATCACAACGGGGAAGAAAGTGACTTTGAATGTGGCATGGCTGTTGGTGCTAGATGGACTGGTCTGAGTATTTCAGAAACTGCTGATCTACTGGGATTTTCCCACACAACCGTCTCTAAGGTTTACAGAGAATGGTCAGAAAAAGAGAAAATATCCAGTGAACGGCAGTTTCCTGGGTGAAAATGCCTTGTTGATGCCAGAGGTCACAGAAGAATGGCCAGACAGCCTTAAAGCTGATAGGATGCTAACAGTAACTCAAATAACCACTCATTACAACCAAGGTATGCAGAAGAGCATCTCAGTGTACCCATCTTCTGATGGCTGCTTCCAGCAGGATAACGTGCCATATCACAAAGCTCATATCATCTCAAACTGGTTTCTTCAATATGACAACAAGTTCACTGTACCCAAATGGCCTCCACAGTCACCAGACCTCAATCCAACAGAACACCTTTGGAATGTGGTGAAACGGGAGATTTACATCATGGACGTACAGCCGACAAATCTGCAGCGACTGTGTGACACTATCTTGCTGAATCAATGCCATGAAGAATTAAGACAGTTTTGAAGGCAACCTGGTACTAGCAAGGTGTATCTAATAAAGAGGCCAGTGAGTGTATGTGTTTATGTACATACACGCTAACTGACCCTCCATGACATGACCCTCCATGTTCACACTACATACGCATAAGGCCAATGACCCTGACAATTGTTGCTTTATCACTTCTGTGTTGCAGTTTTGAAATATGCTGAAACGTCAAAGTCATTATGACATCATTGTTTCTGTGATGTCATAATAATTCAGTTTCTGTTTTTCACAGTTTTCATATACTATAGACACGGAGAAGAGACTGAGAAGAAAAATCACTAAACGCTTAATTCACATTGAAAAATGGGAAATATAATTTCAAGATTCAGGAGAGACAGACCCGTAATTCTGTCTGGCAACTTGTTTGAGTACAAAGTCCAAACGTTTATTGGAGAGGGGAAATTTGGAAGAGTTGCTCACTGTACTACAGTGGGCACAAAAGAAAATGTTGCAGTGAAGATCTTTAAGAAGAACCCCAATAAACTCCAGATTGGTGTGCGAGAACTGCAAATGCTGGAAAAGATCAAAAATATAGATCCAAACAAGCACAATTTGGTTCGCCATATTGAATTTTTCAGTCATGAAAATTTTGTTTGTCTGGTATTTGAGAAGCTTGATAAGAACCTAAATGACTTCATAAAACAGAATGGAAAGCTAAATGTAAAGGAAATTCAGCCAATAGCGCAACAGATGTTTGTCGCTCTTGATGCTCTTAAACATATTGATGTGATTCACACAGATATAAAGCCTGACAATGTCATGCTTGTGGATCACAGGAGGCAACCTTTTAAAATTAAACTGATAGATTTTGGTGTGGCTGTTCTGGCCTCTCAAAACAATCAAGGAAAAATCATACAACCTCTTATATATAGGTCTCCGGAAGTCATGTTGGGCCTCCCAGTCACTGCCGCAATAGATATGTGGTCTCTGGGGTGTCTCTTAGCTTATCTATACACTGGAAAGCACCTGTATGAAGGGGCGGCCTGTGAATACGACGTTATGAGATTAATTGTTCATTTGCAGGGTCAGCCAAGCAACCGACTGTTGAGTGCTGGGAACAAAGCCCAGAATTTTTTCAAATATACCAAAGGAAAATGGAAACTGAAAACACCAAAGGAAAAATATTCTGAAACAACACATGATGTACTAAAGGGTGTGCACATTCAGTCTCTAAATGACCTGACTATGTGCCACCCAAAACCAAAATCGGAAAAGGAGAGTAATGACATGCAGGCATTTCTGAGCCTGATAAAATGGATGCTACATCCAGATTTTGATAGGAGACCCAATCCCAGCGACGCTCTGCAACATTCATTTATTGAAAAGAAACACCTGACAGAGTTACCTAAATATGACACAGTTGTGGAGCCGGGGGAATCAACATCAATCTCTCACCCAAATGAGGAAGTACCAGGTGCCACTGCATGTACAGCCACCAGTGCTCTTACTGTAAATATAGTTCCAGCAGACGATCCTGGAGAAGGACCCTCGAGCTTAGCAACCAGTTTTACTGATACACACCGAGGAATGATTTACTGTGAAAACTGTCTCTCCCATCTTGAAATTACACATGAATTCACGGATGTCCAGTTTTAAAGGCATCTTGCATTTGTTGATCTGTGTGGAGCTGGGGACCATGAAAACAGGCCCAAAACTCCTCATGCAAATGTAACCTGATTCGTGTGTATCAGGTGATCTGTGCACATTTAGCAATCTCTAAATAAATACAAAAGAATGTCACAAACATTTTGTAATACATTTGTACACACAGGATCTGAAATCAAAAATGATCAAATCTCTGAAATGAACTCAAAAATCTGTGTGTAAAATATTAACATTTATTCAGGTTGGGATGTGTGCATTTGTACAATTGTTTTGCATGTGTTAAAATTACTTGATATTTTGTGTGTGAATTGTAAGACACATTTGTGAGTACCCAAAATTACCCACAAAATTGTTGTACATGTTTGAAACTTATTTTTCATTTGTAGATCATGTAATACACATTTGTGACCATTCTGAATCTGAGTTCTCTCCATAGTGTTACCCTGAACAAGTGTCTTAACAATGCACCGACTGGACTAACACCTACTACCATTACCATTATGTCAGTTAGGAAGCCTGAGTATAACAACTTATTCACTCTCTTTCTCTCTACTAACTGGCCATGACATGACTTGAGATCTAGTTTAGCAACAGATAAACATGCATCTTCATGACTTCTGTAGTGGCTACAAGTGTCATACTGACAAGGGAGGTCATCATAGGGCCAAACTTAATTTACGTGCTTGATTTGTGTGACTGTTTTGCAAATAAATGTAAAATCAAATGTTTGTCAATGGGCTACTATGGGTTGAGAGGAGGTGGCTGACTGTACTGGTGATAAGAACCATGGCAAAACACATGACACAGGCTTGGCTTACATGACTGATGTCAGGTTAATTTAGGTTAAACATATCAGAGAAGTAAGGGGGCATGGTTTATTATTCAATTCATGTATTTCACACATGAATGAGCACCTCACCATAAAGACTTACAAACAGATCGACAAACATTGAATGTATTCTCTTCAGTAGTCAGCTCAGCTGTGATGCTTTGAGGTAACTCACAGGGATTAATGTTTTGTTAACAGTGGAGTTGCAGCGCTCCCCAGTCAACAACATATGTAACAGCCATGCTCCTAATAAAAAAGCTCAAGCACTTATCTTTGGCTTGTTACATATTGTCCCGCACTACATATTACATATTTACCTGCAACCAGCTAAAACTGGCCTTTTGTTGGCTGGGCTCTACCTGTGACCATTGTGCAGTAGTTCCTGTCAAATCCTGTTTGAACTCGTGCCTCTCAGAGGGTGTGACCTGTGTTTGTTTGATGTTTTCATTCAACTTTCCTACAGTGTATCAAAGTGCACAACCAGAGGAGGCAGGGCTAAGAGCTGAGCTACTGTTTTATGGCAAGTCAAACAGCTTGCCTCTTCAGTTCAGTCCTATCCATTCCACCATGTTTGTTTCAATCATCCTACTATGGCTCTGCATTTGGTTCATCATCCTTCAACTCAAATCCTGGAGGCCCAAGAACTTTCCACCAGGACCCCCTCCCCTGCCCATACTGGGAAACATTTTGCACCTGAGTCTAGAGAACCCCCTGAAGGACTTTGAGAGGGTAAGAAAAACATGAACGAATGATGCTGCTTTTAAAATGCCTTAAACTGCTATGGAACTGATTACTACCATTGACTTAAAATGTATCTAAATGGTAAAATACTTAAACTTTAAACTTCAATCTTTTACTGGCAGTTAGTTGTGTCACTATATTTTTAGACTTGTGAGAGTCACTAAAATCTTTGTACTCTCTATGTTACATGCAACAGCAACAGGTCTCAACTATTGTGATTACGTAACATAGTTGTCTGAACAGAGTTGACTGCCTGCACACTTGGACTGCACCCAACCAGTGGTATAGGTTATACATATCAGGTTCTTTCGAACTTACACCCAGTAGTACATTGGATAACTCCAAGGTCTTGATAAGTACATATCTGATGAGATTTTGAGATTTTAGAATACTGTAGGTGAGTATTATGTATTAGTATTGTGTTGTGCAGTGCACTGAAAAACAGCAACCTCCCTCTACAAGAAACAATATCCTGGAGGATAAACTACAGACCTCACCGTCTCAAGTGCTCATGACTAGAAAGAGACACTGCTGTTGATTTTTGCAGACGCAATGTTTGATCTTTTACACAATACAAGCTTCCACTGCAGAGAAACTATCTGCATAGCAGAAGTCATGCTACCCCTAAACAAGAGATTCTTGAGGATATAATTTTAGACTCCTGAAGACTAGATGCAATACTTAAAAACTGTTTTTCTTTGTACCTGCAATAAAATCCATTTTTATTAAACAATTATTGTTGTCCCGTTTGTCACTTGTAACTTGTTCTTATTTGCTTGCTTTACCTTTTGTAATTAGTTTTTACTTACTACTTACTGTTTCTTATCATTATTATTGTGTGCTTACTGATGGATGAGCCTACTGTGGTATGTCTGTTTCTGCCATGTTCCCCTGCAGGATAATAAACACTGACATGCACTGAGTGGGCAAATATGTTTTTGTGATTTCAGTGAATTGCCCCTTTTAAGAATAATATCTATCTTAAGTTATGTGATGTACATGTATTTCAAACAATGACATGTTTTCTTGTTCTCTCCTAGCTGAGGAAGACTTATGGAAATGTCTACAGTCTGTTCCTTGGTCAAAGACCAGCTGTGGTCCTCTGTGGGACAAAGGCCATGAAGGAGGCATTAGTGAACAAGGCTACTGATTTTGCTGGACGACCCCAAGACATGTTTGTCAATGATACCACCCAGAGGAGAGGTAGAAAATTACAATAGTCAAGCCTGGAAGTAACAAACTAGTTTTCACTAGTTTTTCTGCATCCTTTTGAGACAGAAACTGTCTGATTTTGGTAATATTATGCACGTGAAAGAAGGCTATCCTACACATTTGTTTTATGTGTGAGCTAAAGGACATATCCTGATCAAAGATTACTCCAAGATTCTTTACGGTTGGGCTGTATGCCAGGACAATGCCATCTAACAAAACTATGTCATTAGAAAATTTATTTATGAGGTGTTCGGGGCCAAGTACAATAACTTCACTTTTGTATGAGTTCAATAGTAGGAAAGTTCTTATCATGCAAGTCTTAATGTACCTTAGGCATGCCTGAAGTTTTGCCAAGCTTCATTGACTAATATAGTTGTGTATCATCTGCATTACAATGGAAGTTGATGGAGTGATTCCTGGTAATCTTGCCTGAAGGAAGTATGTACAAGATGAATAGAATTAGTCCAAGCACAGACCCTTGTGGAACTCCATGTCTAACATTAGTTTACATGGAGGAGTTGTCATTAACATGTACAAACTTAAGCAGATAGACAGGACTTAAACCAGTTTAGTGTGTTTCCTTTAATGCCAATAAAATGCTAGGATGTGATGGTCAACTGTATCAAAAGCAACACTAAGATCAGATCAGAACAGAGACAAGTCCGTTGTCTGATGTGATTAGGAGGTCATTTGTAACTTTCACTAGTGCTGTTTCTGTGTTAGGATGCATTTTAAATCCTAGAAAGTCATGTAACTGTTTTGCAACTGCTTTCTTCTGGATCTTAGAAAGAATGGGGGTTAGATATAGGTCTATAGTTAGTAGCTAATGTGCCTGGATCAAGAGTAGGCTTTTTCAGAAGAGGTTTAATCACAGCTACTTTATAAGACTGAGGCACATAGTCTCTCAGTAATGATAGATTGATCATATCTAGTAGAGAGTTGCTAATTAAGGGCAAAACTTCCTTAAGCAGCCTAGTTGGGATGGGATCTAAGAGACAGATTGATGGTTTAGATGAAGAAATAGTTGAAGATAGATGATCCCTAAGCTGTTTCTGTCACTTCATCTGTTGTAGGAGTGATTCTGGCAGACTACGGCCCTAGTTGGAGGGAGCACCGTCGCTTTGCTTTGATGACCTTGAGGAATTTTGGTCTGGGGAAAAATTCCATGGAGGAGAGGATTTATGGAGAGCTACAATACACCATTAATACACTGGAGAAGAGCATTGGTATGTCACCTGTAGGTCCACTCAGTCTCCTGTGATAGGCAGGGTTTCAGTGGCACTAACATCTGACCACTACAAATATTCAACTATGACAAGTGTTTGAAAGAGACCTGCTGTGCTCTATTGCCTTTTACCTCCTCACTACTTTCTGCTCAGTGTGCAAGTCTGTGTTTCTGTAATGTTCTTTTGTATTCATGTACCATGCTGTGTCATACTTGACTTTACATTATGTATTTTGCAGGCAAAACCATGAGTCCTCAAAATATGTTTCATAATGCGGCCTCCAACATAATATGCCAGGTTCTGTTTGGTAGACGCTATGAGTATGACGATAAGTTCATCAAAGTGATTGTTCAGTGCTTCACGGAGAATGCCAAGCTAGCCAATGGGCCATGGGCTATGGTGAGTCTAAGCGCTCTGTAAACCACAACAGTTACTTAGTAGTTTAGACTGAAGGCCTTTACACTGGTGAACCTCTTTAAAGTTATGTAATATATATCTCAACACAACCCTGGTGTCTTGGGTGTTGAAAATAATAATTTCTACGATGCATCGTGATACACAAACATGACATTCTACATTCAGAAGACAGTTGCTAGAAGCTGAAGCTAGACTGCAGAAGTCTTAGTTTTGTTTTTGAGGATGGAACAATTTCACACACAAATATAGGTAGGCTAGAATTATACAATTTCTTTATTTTGGTTTATAATGTAAGACATTTATGCCATTGATTTCTAAAGCCCTTTTCTAAATGATAAAATGGGAGTTTATATTTATCTGACTGCTTTTATTCACTGATGAAAATGTAGCCATATGCAGTAATATTGAAAATTGGGGATGCAACACATTGTTATGCATCGCCATGCATCATGATATCAAATACAATCGAATTGTTGGCAGGATAATGGTAATCAAATCGAATCGTGAGATGCAATAAAGATGCACAGCCCTAGTCTCCATTCAAAACACTGGGTAACCGGGGAAACAGCTGGTCCATCTTCCTTCTTTTTAGTATGGCCAAAGCACGTGAAACAAGCAATCTAGATAGAGGCCAACATTAAAAAAATATTTTAAACACATACAACATTTTTAACACTGCTTTCATTGTATATGTAGCACTACAGTGGTATTTCTCAGCAGATGGTTATGGAACATCATCTGACAAAAAATAAAACTGTATATCTTATCTCCTCCCATTCAAGTGAAATACCTGCAGACAAAATCATGTGTTAGAGCAAGTCATGCCAGGAGGCACAATCTGCATTTTTGGTTCCAAATATACTAATGACTTATCTTTTACAGCTGTATGACTCTTTTCCCATGATTCGTAACTTGCCACTGCCCTTCACCAAAGCCTTTAAGAATGCTGAGGTATGTTAATTGGGCCTTGGGGTTTACTGTAAATATGTATAATGATTTGAGAAAAAAAAAGTTATTGAGATTCAAATATGACTTTTAAATATGAGTTAATGTTAAGAACTTTTTAAAAAAGGATATGAACATCAATGGTACAATTGATTTTTTGTAACACTGTCCAACCACACAACATCCACACACCACACACTCACGTGTCAGTGAACAGAAAAAAGTAAATGAATACAAATTAAACAACTCATGACATGTTTACTTATGTTTTTTAGACTTGTCAGAATCTAGCCATTCGTTTGGTGAATGAGCACAAGAAAACCAAAGTTCCTGGAGAGCCACGAGACTTTGTTGACTGCTATCTGGATGAACTGGATAAGGTGCAAGCATGCGTGTGAGTGTGTGATGAAAAGAGTCAGCGCACTCAGACTCACACATGATGCTATACATGTTTGATTTAATTTGAACTAATGAAAAAAAGTGACAGCCCCAGTACTTTTAGTACACCAAGGCGCACAATCAGTGTGAGCTGACTCTTCTTATCCCCTACAGTTAGTGTGTGTATATCACTCGTGTACATATATTTGCAGTTTGTTTGTATTAAAACAACTATTCTCCTCTTTTTAGAGAGTCGATGATGGCTCTTCATTTTCAGAGGAACAACTCATTATGTACGCTCTAGATCTTCACTTTGCTGGCACTGACACTACCTCCAACACCCTGCTTACTGGTTTCCTCTACCTGACAGCCTATCCACACATACAAGGTATGTCTGCATTTGTAAATGAGGTTTTACTTCTCTGTCGTTGGCTCATTGGTCTACCATTGTCTTTCCATCAGTTTATCTTTCACTCACTGTCAGTCATGTTCTTCATCATGTCATTGTCTCCACATTTCAGTTGTACTGTGAATTGTGGAACACAACTTGGCATGTTAACGGTATCTTATTAAGAGATGTTTCACACATTCACACATTCAAATAATATGAGGATCATTATATTATTATTCACACGTGGTCCATTGATATTCTGCAAAGGAAAACTAGCACTGACATCCTGAAAATAGACATTTCCCTGCTACTGGAGAAACTAAGGGACTGTCAGCAACACTGGTAGATGCTTGTCAAAACTAACTTAACTTATATCCAGCTGAACAATTAGTGCTTATTATTACATTATATCGACAACAATAACATTCATCAGTCTTTCTACAGGGTTTCTCAGAACTAGTCTCACATGGTATCACTAGATATGATGGATTAATCCTGAACAGGACCAAACATTCTTATGAATAAAAAGTGTATATAATTTATTTAATGTAATTTAGTTGAATTTATGTAATTAATATTATTATGAAGCTTTTGAGCTGTATTTCTTGTATGAATGGTGCTGTACTAATCAAGTTTCTTCTTCTTCGTCTTCTTATTATTACTCTTATCATTTTTAACATTCTACATCTCTTAGAGCGTTGTCAACAGGAGATAGACAAGGTCCTGGAAGGGAAGCACCGGGCTAGTTTTGATGACAGACATAACATGCCTTACATGCAGGTATATCATCAAACACAATTCTCATAATAACTTCACTTTTATTTGATACATAAATGTGGGTGACATATTTATTAGAGGATCCCACAAAGTCTGGTAAATGTAGGAGGTCATTCACAAAAGAATGAAAATCATACAGTAAATCTGGTGTGTGAATCCCTTTGGAGATCCATTGTAACATGATTTATTATGGTCTTTTTTGCATGGTTTTGAGCATCAGAATGAGCAGTCAGATAAAAAAACATGTTGTTTAAAACTCTCTTCATCCAGGCTGTGATCCATGAAGTACAGAGGGTAGCCAACACAGTTCCTCTCAGTGTCTTCCACTTAACAACTAAAGACACAGAACTCATGGGATATTCCATTCCCAAGGTAAGTGGCAACTAGTTTAATAGATTTTGGAAATAGAGACAGTAAAGTGAAGTTCTGTGGGAAGAAACCTCCGCAGTTTATACCAGTGTTTCAAGTGGAGTCATGGTGAGGTAACCTCTGCAGAGAACAAAGGTGAAAATTCTAGCTCACATTTAATCATGATATGCTTGATTTCACTGATTGTACAGTCAAGTCACTACAACAGTCAAGTACTTAAGTACTGTTTGTACCATATTCAGGTAGTGGTAGGAACATTACCTTTACATAAGTAAATCTTAACATCTTAAAAATGTTTTCTGAATCCTCTATACCTGTTGTACTTTTCCTGTATTTTCTCCTCAGGGTACGTTGATCATCCCCAACCTGACATCAGTGCTGAATGAGGAGGGACAGTGGAAATTCCCTCATGAATTCAACCCTGAAAACTTCCTCAATGACCAGGGAGAGTTTGTGAAACCAGAGGCCTTCATGCCTTTCTCTGCAGGTATTAGGGCACAGAAAATAAACAGCAGCATGGATCTCATTATATCACACCTGCAGTAACATGCACAAATAGTGTGGGTTGAATCAAACCGTTGTAGATGACTCTGATGTCTTTTTTTTTATGTCTCAGGTACTCGTGTATGTCTTGGTGAAGGTTTGGCTCGTATGGAGCTCTTCCTCATCACGGTGACTCTGCTGAGGAAGTTTAAGTTTATCTGGCCTGAGGACGCAGGAGAGCCAGACTTCACTCCAGTCTACGGGGTCACCCTAACTCCCAAACCTTATAGCATGAAGGTCCAACTCAGGGAAACACAGTGAGATGGAGGTGCAAAGGGCATTTTTTTGTGCTACCTTTAATCACAGTGAACAATACACACAATGACAATGAGGTGAAGGTTGGGTGAGCAAACCTATGGAAAACCCAAAATTAATGTTAGCTCTTATTAATGTAAGTTGTGTGTGAATGTGAATGTGGGTGTTCATCCAATCAGTGACTGGTGTTTTGTAGAATGGAGCCCATGACATCATGATGGCTCAACAGAACCAATCCACAGTATTTTGATATTCATTGGAGGGTGGGGTGGAGGTGTGTAACATGCTTTACAATGATATTTACATAATCATTTATTATTTCAAAATAAATAAATAAACTACAGCATTACCAAAATCTTGTTTTCCATTATGTGCCTTTATGTTGCTGCACTATATATAAAATTGCTTGTGGAGTGACAGACGTCTCAACTGCAGCCTGAGAATTTTGGCTATCATCTCTAAAATGACGAGTTGAATCAAGGGAGAAAATACTGCACAGTTGTGCAGTGTAAATATACAGTCAATTTTTAATAAAGAGTGCTGTAATATGGACTATAGTATTAGATTAAGATTAGAATCACTGAGGTATATATATAAAATTAATTGGTTAAAATGAAGCAGTATTGCAGCTGGAAGAGCTAAACTTGAGGTCAAAAAAATCTAAACTGGTTTACATGTTACCTGTTGAAAATTATTCTTGCGTTATGATTATGTCTACCTTTGACCACTTTTCACCCTCATGGTATGAACAGCATTTAAAATGTTTTTGCTAGTTTTTAACTTATAGTTAATGGCTCCCTCAAGTGGACAGCTTTAGGTAATGCAATTAACACTATTGTTCATTTTGAAAAAAACAAAAAGCATTTTATGTATATTTGGGTTTTTATCTATTGTGTCAAAGTGTGGTGACTGGTCGCTTATCTGCTGATTGCTGCAGATATTCAGGGCATGTCAGTGGTGAACAAGTGACTGATCTGATTTTATCACTTTCCAGGTCACATGGCTGAACAAAGGTTGTGTATACTTGTAGAGCATACTCTGGCAGAATATAAGGAGGAGAGAGTGCATTAATCAGAACCACAACTTCATCATGTTTGCATCTGTGGCTCTACTCTTGGTGGCTGTTTTGCTCTTCCAACTCCTCTGTCAGACTCACAGGGCTAAATATTTCCCTCCAGGCCCCCGAGCCCTCCCTATCTTTGGAAACTTGCTGCAGCTCAATTTGGAGAGTCCCATTGCAGATCTGGAGAGGGTAAAGTTAAATAATGTTCCTTAGAGAACATGCTTATTATATCTATGTGCTAAATTCATGTCCTAATGGACAATTTAAGATATAATCATCTCTGAGGTCATGTTGTTTGTATGTGTACATGCTTTTGTTTCTCAGAATTTATATGAACACTCCAGACAGTTTTTAGCCAAGGATTTTTTTTTTTTTTTTTTAAAAGGTTTTTCTCAAAAACATTTATTTAACAGCCTTTGTCTGGGACCAGAGACAGAAAATGCTTTTCTACTGTTGTTCTGGTAACCAGACTTGTGTCATGAGCCCTTCAACTTTTTACTGCTGCTCCTACTAACAATAATAGAAATACAAATAACTTGTAAATAATTGACTCATTACATTGGTTAATGATTTCACTGAGTAAAAAGCATGTCACTTAAGTCCCAGTCCAGTACAATATGTGTCTCTGTCCCTAGCTGGCCAAACGCTACGGTAATGTCTACAGCCTTTTCATTGGTCCCAGACCTGCGGTCGTCATCAATGGGCTGCAGGCCCTGAAAGAAGCCCTGGTCAACAAAGCTGCTGACTTCTCTGGCAGACCACAAGACCTAATGGTCAATCGTGCTGTTCAAGTGAAAGGTACAGAGCAAGATTTCAACTTCACATTCAACTTTCTGTCCTCTAGCTCCCTTCTACTTTTTATACAACTAACATAATACAAGTAACTAAACCACCAAGTAAATATAAGCATCTGTAGTGCATATTAATGATCAGTAATGAAGTGTTTATAACACACATTTAAGTAAGCCTATATAATCTGAAATCTCATATTTCAGCCTCTTCTCTACATAGTTTAATTACTGTGTGATGCTTTCACTATGTTGTTTAACATTATAGAATCTTTTTTCTGTCATGATTTTTAGGTCTTAATTATACCCAGACAAAGGTGGAAAGCCATGATACTTTGCTACAGTGAGAGAAGATTACTGTACTTCATAAGAAAAAAAAATATTTGCACAAATAAGCTGAATTAATTTCCAACAATTTCCAGTCCAGTCTGATGCAACAAAGAAATCTTACAAAATTTTAGAATCCATTCATATTTACAACCCATACAGTATATACACAAAAAGGCAGTCCTAACTGAAAACACAGGATCAGAACCTGCTATCTCTCTCAAACTGACTGACTGGTACTAATGCATTAATGGTAATTGGTAAATAACTGGGTGTGAGTTGTAACCATGTCTGACATCCTCACTAACATGAGAAGATGATGGACCTGTGGCTGATTCCCTGTCTGTGACATTTTATCACACTGAACACAGTGCTGCTTCATTCATCAGCAAGGTAACGATTATAATATAAGCTACAGTAGCTAGCCACATCACATACTAATACTAACCCATTTTTTCCTTCTTATTACTGTCTGTCAGTTCTGTCTCAAACAATGATGTATAAGTAACTACCCAGGAAGTTCAGACAGGAAATAAAACGTGATAATGACTAACAGCTCACAAACTGGCATACTGCCCCCTAGACTTTGCCCACAAGCCCAAAACAAGCCAATTTAGTGTATGTTATAAGCTCATCACGTTTTTAAAAAAAAATCTTAATGTGAAAAGTAACTAATAATTACAGCTGTCATGTAAATGTATTGAAGTAAAAAGTTGAATATTATCCAAAGAAAAATAGTGGGCTAAAAGTATAATGTAGTAACTAAAGAAATAATCAAGTGAAGTAAAAGTACACAAACATACATTCACACTGTTAAGAAGTTTCAGAAGGATATATTTTATTTTTCTATACAGAAACATGAAAACATGAAAACACTATGACACTTTCATTCAGTGCCTTAAAAAATGTGTTTGAAAGTACATATGCTTTTCCTTCAGAGTTCTAAGTTGACCTTTTGTGCATGTAGCTCATGCTCCAGGAGTGGTTCTAGCAGATTACAACCCTGGCTGGAGAGTGCATCGGCGCTTCGGTCTGACGACTCTCAGAAACTTTGGTCTGGGCAAACAGTCCATGGAACAGAGGATTCTGGGGGAGGTACTTCACATTATAAAGCTTCTGGAGCAGAGTGTTGGTACGTCTACTTTCTAAACAGGACACAGGGGTTGTTGATTAAGTGGCTAAACATTGATATTGAGCAGAATATCTAGAGATATTTCTCTGTTTTTGGTCAAGGTCATGTCCATGAATCATTGCTTGTGTTGTCTTTCCAGGTAAAACTGTGGATCCTCATCTGCTGTTCCACTATGCTGCTTCCAATGTCATCTGCCAAGTTCTATTTGCTAGACAGTTCAGCTATGAGGATGAGTTCATGAAGTTTTTTGTCAGCCTTTTTCATGAGACCTCCAAAATAATCAACGGACGCTGGGGAATGGTGAGTTACATTTTTGACAACAAAGCCACACAATAACATAGTATCACCACTATGAATGCAGAGTAAAAATAACATGTAAGCTTTCTCACTAAAACAGTGTAAGATGATGAATACTGAATCATTATGTTAAACTGAAATTGTCAGGATTAGCTTAACTGTAGCACATTGCTAAGACTGTTCAGTACTACAAGCCTGTATAAACCCATGTACTGCACACAACTTGACTACTGTTGATGCCATCTTTTGAACATTCCCGCTGCCTTGCACATTTTCTGCACATGCTGAACTGCAATCCCTGTGCTAAAGAATGCCAAGACCATTTGGGAGCTTCAGGGCTCCCCGGATTTATCCATGTACCAAAGTTAGACATGGGACTCAGTGCTTGCTTGTTGGCCTGTTGGCCTGTGGATATTACTTCTGATTCCTGCTGCCTCAGGGACTCACTGCTGCAGTTGCAGGGCTGCAGTTGTTATTTATCATTTTGCTCTTAAATACAGATTTATGACTCTCTTCCCATGGTACGGAACCTGCCACTGCCCTTCCAGAAAGCCTTTAAAATGTTCAAGGTAGGTTATGTTAAAGCTTTCATTTCAAAGTTCAGCCAACAACCATCAAATGATGTTTATTGCACAGCTAATGGTGCATGAGCTCAGTTTGTGGTGTTGATAAGTATGTGGTAATTTCTTTGCAAAGAACAAGGAATAAAAAGGCCTGACCTAGAAAATGACCAGCCAACCAGGAAGAGGAGCGTTCAAGCGTGGTAGCAGTTCTGTGATGCTGCTTTGAACAAAATGCTAACTGCTAGAGTCAGCATGTTAACATGCTCATAATGACAGCAACCTGCTAATGTTTAGCCAGTATAATGTTTACCATCTAAGTTTAGTGTGGTAGCATGCTAACATTTGCTAATTACCATAAAACACAAGGTACAACTTAGGTTACTGGGAATGTTATTAATTTGCTGATATTTAAGAACAATAATTGGTCAAATTGATATTTTAACTTGATGGTGGCGCTATATTCATTCAGTAAATTCAGAGCTGAACATGGATGTCTGCACCGCATTTCATGGCATTCCATCCAACAGTTTTAAGTATGAAACAAAGGCAAACAAAAAAACACCAAGACAAAACAAAGACAAACAAACAAACAAACAAAAAAAGATGAGCTGATGAATGAAAAGTCACATCGTATCAGACTTATGAATTTGTCTAAGACATTTTCTTCCAGTATTTTTGGTTGATGTTGAGATATTTTACACTGCTGGCATGGCTAAAATAGTAGGACGAAAAGGCAGGAATGAAGGAAATATTGACAGAAATAAAGAAAACCACCAAGGAAAGAAAAAAAAATTAAGGACATGTGGAAAGAAAGATGAAAGAAAAATAAAAAGGAAGGATAAAGAGTGTGGAGGGACACAAAAAAGTTAAGAAAGACAAAAAAGACAGAGGGAAACAAATAATTACAGTGGGACAGACAGAATGAATAAACTGTAGTAAAAGTGGCTGCAGGGTGATACTGCTGGATGAGTCTGCCTGATTAGTAGGTCGTTCTCTGCACAAACTGAAGGCACATTGAAACATTATACAACAATTGCCTTGACAATTGAATGCTTCATGGTGCTATGACGAAGTGATTAGAAATGGCCCAAACAGCAAATCTTAACAAAGCTGCTGACTAACATTGTTACTTTGTTACTGAATATGGCACAATGGGAAATCACCAGAAGGGCCAGACTATCTCAAAGTCAGCATTAATTTAAAATGTTTCACCAGAACTTTTTTTCTTGCCAGAGTGCGCATGAAAGACGTTTAGAGATGTTGGCTGAGAACAAAAAGACCAGAGTTCCTGGTAAACCACGACATTTCATAGACTGCTACCTGGATGAACTGGACAAGGTGTGTGCACCTCTTTCTGTCAAGAGGCAGAATACTGCTCAGAGCAGATAATATGAAACTAGCATGTTGTGTACAAGTCAGATATTTTAGCTGAGGTATTAGATAATAATGAGGGGAGAGTTTTCATTATTCACTCACTCTGTTTCTGTCCTATCTGTCTCCAAAGAGAGGAGATGATGACTCATCATTTTCTGAAGACCAACTTTGTGCATTTATTTTGGATCTTCACTTTGCTGGAACTGACACGACCGCCAACACCCTGCTTGCCGCCTTCCTTTACCTGATGAATTATCCACAGATACAGGGTATCTATTATCTGTCTTTTTAATCCATGCTAGAGGCAATGTGGTCTGTGCACCACTTTGGTCCAGAGTGACATACTACATCTCAACAACTTTGAGATGGATGCCAAAATAACTAGTTAATCCTCATTTTTGAGGTCTTTTCTCTTGTAAAGCTAAAAAAAAAACAGTTTAAAAACTCTTATGATGAAGCACTAATCTCACTTTTGTGTTGCTTGTCCAAGTAAGTGTAGTGTGGTGTCTTCTTTGCCTTATTGTGGTGCACTAAGCTGTAAAAGGATCATCAGAGACGGTCCTGGAACAGGGAGCAGGTTAGCATTGTCACTGTGAGCATGTTAGCATGGTGACATTAGGATTTCGCTCCAAGCACAGTGCAGTCTTACAGAGCTGGTAGTGGTAGCAGAGCCGGTGACTCTTGAGGGCTGTCCACTGTACATTGTGAATGGGGCCTGACATTTCAGCCTTGTGTTGCCTGAGCTACAGAGATTTAAAAGGCACCAGGTCATATTATAGGAGAAAGCTGCAGCTAACTTTATGTAAATGTCTTCTGACACAAAGCAAGTGACAGCCGGGCAAGAGCCAATCACGCACATTTTGATTCCTGCAGAAAAAGATGCTCTAACAGATACAGGTACAGATTTACAGTATGACCATCCCTCTTCTGCAGGGGTCCTGAAATAACATCATGGTGAACTGAATTTAATCTAGGGTCCCTTAAACATAGGTGTCACACTGTATGCTGTATGTTTTGACAGACACACCTACAACTCATCCTCTGTCTCAACAAACAGTATTAAAGATCCACACTGTGCTTTTGAACCAGCTGACACAGTTCAGTTCAGTCATGTAACACATAAACATAAAATGAGACACATCTAGCATCTTTTCTTTCTGTTAACTGAGAAGCTTCTTTTTTCCCTTCACGCCTGATGTCTTTGTGTCTTTCTCAGAGCGCTGTCAGCAGGAAATAGACAAAGTTCTGGATGGGAAGGATCTAGCCAGTTTTGAAGACAGGCACCAGATGCCCTATGTGCAGGTATAAGGACTACTGAACAATACTCATTTACACCTTTACACTGTGTCTGATTTTCTTGTGAAGTAACATGTTGTAAATACAATTTTAAATCTTTTGGGTGTTTCACTGCTACATTGTAATGCTCTGTCTCTGTCTCTGTCATGCAGGCTGTCATTCATGAGATCCAGAGGATGGCTAACACTGTTCCTCTCAGTGTTTTCCACTGCACCACTAAAGACACAGAGTTAATGGGATACTCCATACCCAGGGTAAATTGACAATAATTTGTTCTATCAGAATATGCTACTATCCCCCTAAACAATTATAGGTCAGATTTACTTGAGATGAAATAATTGAGAAATCAGCATCTTTACAATCATTTCATTGTATATGTATATTTATGGTTGATATACAGTAGTTTTGAATTGTAGTGGGACTTCACATTCAAGTTTTTGGTGCACAAACACAAAAGTTTTTTTGCACTCAAAACTCAGATGTCCTCTTCTGATGCTACAGTAAATCTATGCTCTGTTTCTTGAGATGATGATGTGAAAATCTACTAAAGCAGAAAGCACTCAAACACCACCAGTCACTTACAGCAACTACTGAAGAACTACATATGTAGAGTAAAGGTACTTCATACCTCTCTGTGCAATTATGGAAAATATGTTAGTATTAAGGCTCTTATTTTTGAGTAATAACTGAAGGGTTTCTGATAGAATGGAGATATATGTGGAGGCACGGGGAAAAGGTAACACAGCAGTGACAGTCATAGTTATGTGCTTATGCATTTAATATACTTATGTTCTACGCTGTTGTTTGTTTCTCAGGGAACCATTATTATCCCCAACCTGTCCTCAGTGCTGTTTGAGGAGGGACAGTGGAAATCTCCACATGAATTTAAACCTGAAAACTTCCTCAATGACCAGGGAGAATTTGTCAAACCTGAGGCCTTCATGCCTTTCTCTGCAGGTATGTATGTATGTTATACACAAAAAGACTTAAGCTGTAATTTATATAATCAGGTTGGAGAAAATAAACAACATTTGTCATGCTTATGTTGTGGGTATTTTAAACTGCAGGTCCTCGAATGTGTCTTGGAGAGGGTCTTGCTCGTATGGAGCTGTTCCTCACTGTGGTGACTCTGCTGAGGAGGTTCAAGTTCATCTGGCCTGAGGACGCAGGAGAACCAGATTTCACTCCTCTTTTTGGGACAACTCAGACCCCCAAACCATATAGCATGAAGGTCCAACTAAGACAACGGCATGATGGTTCATAAGATACAATTCCAAGACAGATGTTATCCAAATACTGTGATTTGCTTCACTGAAACAAATAATAAAATCAGATTCAAAGTCAAATCATTGTGTGTGTGTTGAAAGGACTCTCTTGTAGTGACAAACCCACAGAGGATCACCTGACTCTGCAGTTCTCATCAGTTCCTCAAAACATTTCTAGGTAAAATTAAAATACACAAGGCATGTGACACCTGACACCTGTTTGCCACTGACAACTTCATGATGTGTGTGATGTTCAGCTCAATGAGGACTAATGTACCCAAGTGTCCAAAATCAGTGATTATGTACAGGTGTACCCCAGGGCCCCATGACATCACTGTCAGGTGTGGTTACAGGTGTAACCGAGCACACCAGTGATGCTGGGTGTGGTCAGAGGTGAAGCACACCTGAGTCTTTCAACCAGAGAGGGCAGTAAAACACCGCTTTTCGTCCTGTTTTAAATTACTCATCACAGAGAAAAGATTCTCCATAAGCTATGTTGTGACTTTTATTCAATCAACAAACTGCCCACTGTTTTCATAGTGAAGCTTACAGGTTGTAAATTATAGCATAATACAATATCTGCAGTTCACTTGATCACATACACCAATCATCCATAACATTAAGACCACTGACAGGTGAAGTGAATTACATTGATCATCGTGTTACAATATTCTGCTGGGAAACCTTTGGTCCTTCATTCATCTGGATGTTACTGTGACACGTACCACCCACCTGAACATTATATTACATTATACCACAAAATAATGTCCCAGTGCCAAACACCGCAGGACACCCTCAGATGCTGGATCAGATTGTTATGTGGGGAGTTTGGAGGCCAGGTCAACACTTTGGGCACTTTGTCATGTTCCTCGAAACATTTCTGAGCAATTTTTGTGCTGTGGTGGGAGCAATGTCCTGCTGGGGGAGGACCCTGCCATTGGGGAGTGCTGTTGTCATGGGGGGCTCTGCTTGGTCTACAATAATGTTTAGGTGGGTGGTACGTGTCAAAGTAATTCACTTCATCTGTCAGTGGTCATAATGTTATGGCTGATTGGTATAGCTCCTCAGTCAAATGTTATGAATGTCACAAAACATAAATGCTCACTATTCCCCTTTTTGTAAAAAAAACAAAACAAACAAACAAACAAAAAAACATTATCTCCATCCATCATCAATACCCTCTATCCTTAAGGGTCACCAGGGGGCTGGAGCCAATCCCAGCTGACATTGAGTGAGATGTTTTAGTTGCTTGTGTTTTCATGTGACATTATGGCTTGAGGGTAAAATGGAGATTGTTCATCCTCTAGGTGGGATGAGTGTTCCCAATGAATTGATTGAGAATATGCCTGTTAGATTTTTCTTATATTTCTTATCATCATCTTATAGAATTTCTTATATTTAAGTAGAAATTTTGACCTGAAGGTGACACTAAAGGAAAGATCATGAAATCACCACGATTCAATCTTTGAGGATCCGCACTGATGGATTTGCTTAACCTGTCATGTCTGGTCTCTGAAGGGAAAATATACAACTGTATATTATAATGACATAAACCTACTGTACATTGTGAGACACTATAATGTCTCTGACTGTGATTGACTAAGGTAATTACAAGGTTTCATAAGTAGGTCAGTGCAGTTGCTCTGGTGTTTATGCACAAATAGTACAGTATGTCCACCTCAAGACATTTCTGATCATTTTCAGAGGTAATAAGGAGCCTGTCTTTTCTCCCTGGCATACAAGCAAGCTGAACTCTGCACTGTTCAATTTAACCAGTAGCCTTTTGATGGTGGGACAGTGGTGTATTATTGAAGCTTTTGTGTGGATGCTATATTGTTTTACTGGGCGGTCTCTTGATTGTCAGTGGGAGGCCGGGGACAGGGGTGGGTGGGCAGGGTTGGGCTTGAATGGTGTGTGTGTGTGTGTGTGTGTGTGTGTGTGTGCTGACATGGACCTTCTGTGATGACATTCAGTTGGATGACTGGTGTGGCAGGGAGGACAGAGAGAGGAGAGCAAAAGAGAAAAAGAAACTAAAGGAGCCACAAAGATAGAGTACAAGAGGAAATATTAAACAGACAAGCCAAGAGAAGAGGAACAGCAAAGAAAAACAAGAAATCAGAGACGTGGTGAGATTGTTTTATCAAGGACGTACAGGGACAGATTGACCGACTGAAATGGAATCGAAGAGACTGAGACAAACTTGGGATTATCAGTAACAGATCATCAGAGGTGGACTTTCTTAAACATGGACTAGTCTGAGAGTATACATACACGCACACACACACAGACACACACATACATACACACACACGCACACACACACATACACATTCACATTTGGTGTCCTGTTGTAAACGTTCTTGGCAGTGGATAGGTGTCAGTATGCAGGAGTCTCCAGGTGCCATGGGTGTAGATGGCAGCTACGCCAGCAATGTTCCAGCCTTCCTCACCAAGCTGTGGACCCTGGTGGAGGACCCAGATACCAACCACCTCATCTGCTGGAGTGCTGTGAGTCAGAACATAATGCACATTGTACTGTAGTAACTCTATGAGAAATATAATTGTCTTTGGAATCAAATTTCCACCAGTGTGTTTGAGTGTATGGGCCACATTCATCAAAAGTAATTTCAGTTTTCACAAACTTAAAATGTAAAAACTATGTCCTCCAAAACCATCATTGTACTCCACAGATAACACACACTGTTATGAGTCTTCATTGTCTACCTGTTGTTCTCTGTTTAGGAACAGCCAACAAAATGATCAGCAGGTGCTACTGTATCACACAAATCAAAAGTAATTGTGATTAGGCACTGTCATCTATTTTTAAAAGTCACAATTTTGTATCTCACAACATGAAAAGAAGATATGCCATATTCCTGTGATATGTGGCAGAAAATGACATGAAAATATTATGTATTCACAGGGCTTAACTGATTCAAAATAAATTGCTTTTGGCTTTTAGCAACAACAAGGAAACAGCAAACTTTATGTGGATGTATATACCATATAATATAAACCAGCGACACAAAAGTTTTTTTAATTCAGTATAGGGATTGCGTCTTCATGAGGCCAACCTCAGAAACCTATCTCAAAACACTGTCAAGGTTGTGGATGTATTAAGAGAGACTGAGTGATTGAGTGTCACAGGCAGGGGAAGCCTCACCTTCCTTTAGGGCTACAAAAAACATCAATCTATTTGCAGTTCACCTCCCTTAAACTGACCGTTGCAGGACCCTTGGCAGTGATTTTACTGCTACAACAGGAGGTGGGCTAGCTCCCCACCCAGGGTGTCACTATCATCATTTAGATCGCTAATTAGCTGCCTTTCTGTGAGGGGTTCAACTACTGACCTCATGGCATCTGGGGACCCCAGGTCTCTAAGTCAATGAAAAGAGAATGGGATTCCAAGTCATAGGGAGAAAGTGCATTACTTCTATTTACCAGGTGTGAAACCTGCCTGACTTTACATAAGGTGCAGTTGACATTATTCTTAAACCATCCTTCAGAATGATCCTTTGAACTGTTATTTAGCTTATCTGATGCATTCTGCGCAAGCTGTACCTCTGACTGACAGCACAAATTTATAACAAAGTGTATTTGTGAATGGTTCATAGGTTCTATACATGTTTATATTATTGTTTATTTCTGTTATATATGTTATTGTTTTGTTAACCATTTATTAAACATTTCTTATTGAAATTTTACAAATCAGTGATAAGCCATCAGAATGCTTACATATTGTGAGCCTACTTTTGAGATCCATTTAATTGGTGTGTATCCTCTGTAGTATCAGGCTAAGTGTTAAGTACCAGGCTTTCTTTAGTGCTCAAAATGCACTCTGATGAGTATTCTGTTGTTGTTGGCACTTTACTTCTGACCTTTGATCCAGAATAAGCAGCAATAAATTCAAAATTCTGAGAGCAAATAGGAGTTTCACTGTGAGACGTATTAGATGTGAATATAAATGCAAAGCCAACACTAATATAAGAAACTGCAAAATGAACATTTTTATCACTTTACATGAAGAAATTAAAAATATTTTAGTATAGAATTGTTGAGATAATAAAACAGAGCCCATATGTTGTCTACCATTTGTTTACTCTGTTTTTTCTTGGGCATGAATATTGTGTAACAAAAGATGAGGCTTCAGTAACAAACTGTAAGAGGTCAGCCTCTCTGTTCTTTGAAAGGAGACAAATGCACAAAACAGATGCTGTCCAATCCCATGACATCTAGAGTGTGCAGCATCAGCTGTCGCATTGTCAGACTATTAGTAGACAAGTGAGCATCACAACATGGATGGCAAAAACATCTTATTGGAACTGTCTTATAGCACACCTGTTGTTAAATAGCACTAGGTCAGTTCAGATATAAATAACATGTAAATCATTTAAAACACAACACTGTTTTTCAGGGCAAAACAGAGCAACTGCAGTTGCTTACTAAAAGTGGGAGAGCGAGTATGACTCATCCCTCACAGTGAGAGGGAATCTGTTTGGCTGACTGAGCTGATGAATAGATCTTGCACTGTGGGGAAAAATAAATTACATCCTTACAAAACTCCTTTCATCATTCAGGTAACATTGTTTCAGATAAAGTATCCATCTGTCTCCTCTGCAGTAACAGGAGGTGAGTTGTGTTGACAACAGTGATGTATCACATTGTCACTGACAAACTCTGAGTCTGGTCAAGTTACTTGTTTCTGGCAGCAGTTTTAAAGGTGTTAAAGTGTTCTCAAGCCAATTCTGCTCTTCCAGACTGTGCAAACCAGCAGCCTCCAAATGCTCTCAGAAATATCGTAATTAACGGTTGAACATGCTCTGTAATTAAGTGGTGAATACAGTATTTGAACTCAATGTGTACTGGTGCGACTTCATATGGGCTTCTCAATATGGACTTAATTTATCGTCTTTTCTGTCCTTTTTAAACTTTTTGCTGCAAGTCCGACTCTCTTATGTGAGTTTCATTTTAAATTCATTATTGCTGCAAAAATTGGACTTGAAATACTGTCTGTTACATCATGTTTTTTATGCATAAAAAGCATGATCCCAGTGGTGCCACACTGTTAGCTGGAACTTCTCCTGTGTCAGGTTTTCTGCAGCAAAATTTCTGAAAGTAAAGAGTTACAGATTTCAACTGAACAAAACAACATAAAACTGGTCTTTTTAATTTCCCCGTGTTGTAATTAAAGAGTAAAGAATTCTGGTACCTGGTGATATCCAGACTAATAATCTGAAACAGTATTTATAACACAACAGGGTCACAGAAAAGTTTGTGTTTTCCATCACATTAAGGAGCAGTTTGCTGACGTTTCAGACCAGACTAGATGTCAAGTCAGATATGATAAAAGATGTTGTTAACTAACTGTTTTCTATTTCAGACTGGGACTAGTTTTCATGTATTTGACCAAGGACGATTTGCCAAAGAAGTCCTGCCAAAGTACTTTAAACACAATAATATGGCAAGCTTCGTTCGACAGCTCAACATGTGTGAGTACACTCTTCTCTTCTCTTCTCTTCTCTTCTCTTCTCTTCTCTTCTCTTCTCTTCTTCTCTTCTCTTCTCTTCTCTTCTCTCCTCTTCTCTTTTCTTCTCTTCTCTTCTTCTCTTACATACTATATGTGTATGTGTCCAGATGGTTTCCGTAAAGTGGTGAACATTGAGCAGAGCGGTCTGGTGAAGCCTGAGAGAGACGACACAGAATTCCAACACCTGTACTTCCTCCAGGGGCATGAGCATATGCTGGAACACATCAAGAGGAAGGTATGGACACACACACAAATACACACACAAAAATACACAGTGTCTCAAGACAAACTGACCAGAGGGTTATGATCCAAAAGAATCCTTATTAACAATCCCATTGACATTTGTAACTACACTAATAACTAGAAACTAGATCTAATTTCTTGTTGACGTAAGTTTTAGACCGCTGAGATTAGAGGTGAAGGACTGGAAAAATTACTTTAGAAGTGAGTGTTGGCCAATTTTATGGATATAGACAAATTCTGTTATGATGACTTAAGTACCCATGCTTGTACAGTACATTATAATACCTACTAAACGTCAGCATATTACCGTAAGCATTTACCATTTTCACCACCTTAACTTAGCGTGTTAATGTGCCAACACTTGCTAATTAGGCACTGAAGACACATTATAACTCACACCGGTGGGAATGTCAGTTTTGCAGGTATTTGATCTACAAAAGTTTGATCTGATAATGGTGCCAGATGAAAGAAATCATCATGGAGACATTTTACCAAACACCAAAAATAAGATTCATCTTCTGCAGACCTTTAATGCTGGAAGAAATTTGGAATTGCTGAATTAGGCAGTATTTTGTGTCTGCAGGTATCCATAGTAAAGAGTGAGGAGACCAAAGTTCGCCAGGAGGACCTCAGTAAACTGCTGTATGAAGTTCAACTTCTCAGAACACAACAGGACAACATGGAGTGTCAGATGCAGGACATGAAACAGTGAGTAGAGAGAGTGTGGGGCTGTAGGATGTGGTGGTTAATAAATTCACTAGTTGCACTGGTCTCATCGTTCAAAACAGTACATATAGAAGTCTGCACCCGGTACATACTGAGGGGGAAAAACACTTGAACATCCCAGCACTAGCCAAAATACCACCAACTTGCTTTTTGCTGCCTCATTTGAATGACCCTTCCACTTGTTTGCATCTGTCTTCCCATCTGTGCACCATGCACCCTGCACTGGGCACCAAAATACCACACAGATGGGCAAAGCATCTGCCATGAAAATGGGGCTGTGTGTGTGTGTGTATGTGTCATGGCCCCTGAAGCACTTAACACTTCAACAAGTGTTACGTGTTAATGACTAGCACAGTAATGGCCTGATGTACAGCAAGCTTGAGCATTGGTCACATGTTCTCTTTCCATAAAATACCTGTCCATGTGAATCAAGTTGAAATGCTGTTTTGATGGTGAAGAGAAACCTTAGGTCTTTCAAATTCTTTACTTAACTAGGAAAACAATTATCATGACCAGGGTACTCAACCCACAACTGTTCCAGTCAAGTGGCCCAGCAGCCGTCTGAACAGGACAACAAAAATGAATGCTAGTTGCCCTGGAGCCCCAGATCCTCAGAGACCCAGACATCTCAAAGCTAGTATGTAATATTGATGGATATGTCCCAAATTATTACATAATCTTGAGGTGGTGTCAAAATAGGTCCAAAAACACACATTTGCCACTGGGTCCCCAAACAGTTTAATCTAACCATGGTGTGAAAATTATGTAAATGAGGATAAACATTCTCTGCTCAGGTCAGTTTGACATTTGACAGTAATTAACCAGGACATCCTCTCATTCTTATATCATCATCACTTTTCCTGAGTTTCAGTAGAAACACAATCAGGCACATCAAACATGAGAGACATGAGTACGGAATGGCCCTCAACCTCAGAAATACTCATTTTTTTTGGAAAATATCGTTAGGAAAGCTTTAAACACACACACACACCACCTTTTTTATTCACTATATTTCAGGGGCAAAATTTGAAAAGAGCAATTGACCTGTCTGTTATCCCTCTTGCTAACTTGGAACAAATCACCCAGTGGATGAACTGACTGTTTCTCTAGAGGCTATTGTTGCTGAAAATAGCTGCTGTGTGTCCATTGTGTGATGGAGCTGCTTTGTGCTCAGTATTGTTTGCTAATGAGAGGAGAGAATGTTCACCTGCTCACCTGACTAACACACACACACACATACACACTGGTAACGACATTCTTAGAAAGGATGAACAGATGTGTGCCTGTGCACATGTACAGCCATGCATGTAGACATGGACAATGATCCCAGAAGATTTTCCATCACAGATACTGTCTTGTGTTTTATCACTTAGGAATGGATGAAAGTCTGAATCTGAACAAATATTGGGTTGCACAGGTTTATATGTTTCTAAATTTCTTTAAATGACCCATATGACAGTTAGAACAGCAGAAATGATGGTTACATACAATATATTGTAACCTTAGGTCTATGAACATGAATACGAAGAGCTTGTCAGGCTCCACCTTTTGGCTGTGTATGTAAATTTCTATAAGGTCAGTCAGTTAGAATGAACCTATTTAATACTACAGAAGCTTACCCTTTACAGGTGTATAGACCTCAGCCTCCCTACTCAGGGGGAGTAGCAAGATCACCTTCTAACTGGTGACTATGAGTTAGCAAAGAACTCAACCAATGTCAGTTCAAGTATGTTTCCAGGTGTTGGTGAGTATGACTGCAAATGTGAGAATGGTTGTATAAAGCCCTTTGTGTCTCCAGAGGTAGCTGTATATGGTCTGATGTGGCTTTGCAGATTCAGAAAGAAGTGACCTTTGCAGATCTCTGTAGCATGCTCCTTATCTCTGCTTGAGGTTAGCATCTTGAATCTTCATTACCTGGGACCAGATACGCTATAAACACAAGTCTCTGACTGAACTGTTGGTGGCTGAGTTGCATTTTGGGTAATGTAGGCACTAGATTTTGACAAGGAGGACGATTGTGTGGAACAGCAAAACGATATCTCCAGTACTCTCTATTTTAGTACTTCTTTAAAAAAAAAAAAGAAAAAAAGAAGGATCAGTCATGATTCGTGGTTATAGGAGTGCAATGCTGAATTGGTGGAGTACTCTAACTGTACCCTCTGTCATGACACTAAAATGTTAATATTGAGGTAGTTTTTGTACTGAACTCTGCCCACAGTGAAATCTGTGAACGTCTTTGCTGTCTTTACATTTGACAAACAACAAAACTGCATCACTGCCAAAAGCTGGTAAAGAGTGAGATAGACAGCCAGCTGAACAAATCAGTATTTCACAGTCAGGACACTGTCTGTTGTTGTGCTGTATTATTGGCTGTAATCAGTGAAATGCATCATTACAGAAAAAGTTGTTCTCTTCTTCACACAGTGCCAGGTTACACACACAAAAACGTTAAACCTTCTGTACAGTATATTAATCCCTGTGATCACATATACCATGTTTTAATGCAGCTGAATTCACAATATAGTTGTTCTCATTTACATATTTTTCTGTTTCTGTTGTCTGAGCAAGAATGAAATAATGATTTAATCACAAATAATGATTTAATCACAGCCCATAAACACCATCTGTAAACCAGTGGTCATTCTCAGGCTGCTACTCTACAGAGATAAAATCTTTATGTTGTAATCACAGCACCATCTGACAAAATCAACTTAAATTCAAGCTGATAACAACAGCCCTGCTGTGTATTTAGCTATTCTAGCATTTATAATTGAATGTTCACCAGTAAAGTTGTAGGTGACTAAACTATACTGGCACACACTGAAACATTATGCCAGCGTTTTAAGATTTACACACTCTGTCTGGGCAGAGGGGTGAAACTAAGATAAAATGATGTGTTTACAAATGTAATGTAAAATGGACGCAGGAGTAAGAAAGAGGAGGGATGATCAACATTACAGTAAAGAAGCTTGATTTGTTTTTGTAAACTATCTTACAACAGGAGAATGAAAAATAACCAGCTCTCTTCAGAATAAACAGAAGGTGGTGAGCACAGTGTCAAAACATGATCCTCAGCCAAGAAGACTGGACATGCCTTGCCAGAGCTCAACAATAAGACACCAGCATAACCAGTACACAGATACCTAAGTGCTAGGTTTGACCTGAAAGATGGATCAGTCTGGAGTAAGCTGCTGCTCCTCTCAGTCTGGAATGAGCTCTAGAGTAGGAAAGGAGCAGCTGAGTGGGAATCTCACTCACAGCGCTGCCTTTCAGTTGCTTAATACAAACCTGGAGAGAGACTCAGATACATCAAGTACTACATGTGCTATAGATAAGGCAGGACTTTACCAACAACAGGTTATTAAATGTGCAGTTACACTGCACAAATTCTCCTTTTCTAAAAATGATAGAATGGGACGAGCAGCTGTGCGGAGAGAGATGTAATTTCTCCTCCCTTTCTGAAAGTCAAGCTACTTTGCATTACATTTTGGACAGTTGAACTCCACATGCACATTCTAGAAAGTCGGTCAGATGATCCTGTCCCTCCCGAGATCCTAGCCTGGGACATGTCTCCAAGCATCATCTGCATCTGACAATACTCATGAGTAGCCTACTGGGGACTTAGCCTGGTGGTGGAATTAACAGCTGAGTCATTGTGCCATCACACAGTGGGACAACCAAAACAACTTATTAAGCTCTTCTTTGTATCTATTAAGAGCAAATCAGTGAGATCACATGTGCACCACCTTGGGGTGGACTGTAGTGAGGTAGCAAGAGAACTCCAGCTGACAGTGGGTGTTGTGAACACAGCAGGGGCGGTAAATAAACCTATTGTCTTTTCCTCAAACAGTTGTTCCCTCTGCAGTGGTGTATAGTGCTGTCTGACAGATATAATAAAGCAATGTTGGTGCAGACTGACTGTAACAGCCAAATCAAATCACACACTCTCTTGTGATGAACCTGTCCATAGTGGTACTGTCATCTTCTGTCACACAGGACAAACTATGAGGTTTATATGTCAAAGAGTAGCGGTGAGGGAAAGCCACATCGTGCTGAATGGGCACATTCCTCGGTGTCAGGTTAGTGGGTGACATCTGTAATAAACAGGTCCCAGAAAGAGACAGGTCAAAGCCGGAGTTGTGAAGACAAAAAGATTTGTAGGGTATTAAAGTGTTTTTCACTGTGTTTGTGCACAGTAGGCTTTATCACTAAGAAATTAGGAAAAGCATGTACCTACACACCTCTTGTTTTAGTGCTGATCAGCTGACTGGCTTGAATTTTGGGCAGATAGCCACTACCTCAATTCATAGATATTTCACACTAAAGAGAGAAAATGCAAGTTTGCATGGAAGCACTCATATATTTCCCTACACCATATGTAAACCCAAATCCAAAGCTAATTTTAGAAGAAAATTAAAACATTTTTTTTTTACAAAAATCCTACTAAACATGGTTTTGCTTTCTCTGTTTGTCCCTCTGCTCTCCATCACCTCTCTGTCATCCTCCTCCTCCTCCAGGCAGAATGAAGTGCTGTGGAGAGAGGTGGTCTCATTGAGACAGAACCACACACAGCAACAGAAAGTCATGAACAAGGTCAGTCTGTGTTTGCATGTGTGTGTTAGTATGGCATGATCAGTAAGTCATATCTGAATCAGAATGCTGCAGTTTAAAGTGAAATACATCCTGGGCCTTTATGCTGCAGTTTGAGCCTCAGCCAGTCGTATTGTGTAGGGTAAACGTTATGCATGTGCCGCTTCAGTGTGCACTACAGAGTGTATATGGATATATCTGCATCCACTCAGTTTTATTAAAACAATAATCTGAGGATTAAAAAAGGTACATTTTGTTAGTATTACCTCATATTCTACTTCTGAACCTCTGTACTACTATTACAACAAGTACTACTACTACAACTATAATAGATGCAACTAGCCAGACACCTGCAGGTGTGTGTAATAGAAAGTCATGTCCCTCTCAGGAGTTGTTGGATAGTTTTTTCACTCTGGGATCTTGGTTGCTAATTAAGTTCACTGTGAGACTGTGACACACAAATGATTGGTATTATTCTTGTGTGCTGAGCTATTAAAAACTGCTTAATGGTTTGGTACATCTTATGACCCAGTGTTCTGATTGGTTCAAAAATTTAGTTTAAGTTTAAGTATTAGTATTAGTTAGGTACTCTACTTGGCTCAAAACTTTAACTAGAAGTTAGGTACAACACTTCAAAAGTTTCCACCTGCTATAATTCTTCATCTGTACAAATGTCATATGTGAAATGTTTAAAATGTAAGTAGTTTCTATTACATTGGGCATATTGTTTTGAAAATATATATATTCATACCTACTAAACTGTAGCTTATAGTATAAGGCCGTCAAATCAAAAGATATCTAACATATTTTGATGAGATACAGGGTGGGTCATGAGACTTTAAAAAAACTTTTTTCTGCTTTTATGTTTCAAGCAGAAAATAATGAGACATTGTGTGCGTGTGTGTTTTCTGTGTGTGTGTATGAGACCAAGCCAAGATGCTGATTCATGCTGTGCTTTTTCTGTCTCTGCCAGCTGATTCAGTTTCTGTTCAGCCAGATGCAGTCCAACACACCCAGCACTGTGGGCCTAAAGAGAAAGCTGTGAGTACATGCACGCACCCACGGGCACACACACACGCGCACAAACACGCACGCACACA
>BRZM01000042.1:893301-956762 GCA_033238685.1 Lates japonicus | reverse complement strand
TCCTCAGAACCTCCTGTCCTCCCTGTCGCAATGGTCCAGTCTGTTCTGGAGGGGAGAGGCTCTACGGCCTCTGTGATGGAGAGGAGGAGTAAGAGACCTGCTCTGGACAGGTGAAAACACACATAGGAAATGCAATTTACTTTCAGATGTTTGAAGAGATACAAATTTCACAGTGATGAAAATAGTGACCTTGTATGTCTGTGTTTATATCTTACATATTACTCTGTGTGTGTGTGTGTGTGTGTGTGTGTGCAGAGTGGAGGTTTCAGATACAGTGGAGAATGTGGATATGAGCCTGGAGGAGCTACAGCAGCTGCTGCTCAGGAGTCATCAACAGAGTACTGTGGAAGCTGGGACTAATGCTGTCATGGATGTCAGTAGATGTGCACTGTACAGAGATACACAAATACAAACACACTGTTAGGCAGGTCATTCAACTGCATATACAGTAACCTCAGATATGTCTGATAACTGAAATTTTTGTACCTGTCATATTTTTTTTTCACACAGCAGCCAATTAACTGAATTATTTTTTTACTGACCTGAATTAATGAATTTTGTCCCTCCTGTTTCTCTGTAGCCCTTCAGTTTAAGCCTACCTCTGACTGAATGGAACTTCACAGAGATGGAGTCCAACCTCAAATCAGTAAGTCAAACAGTGTGACTACTTTATACTGTAGATAACAAGTGGACAGATGAACAGAAGGAAGAAGATGGTTTCCTATAGTAACCACCTGTACGTCTTATTATGCTACATTATAGCAGTATCTCTCTCTCTATTCACACACACACACACACACAGACACACAGACACACACACACACACACACACACACACACACACACACACACACACACACAGACATACACACATACATGCATATTCTCTGATTCATCTGCCATATCAAATGAATAAGGATGAATTACACCCTGCACCGCACCATAGTTGGTAGATCTTTACCTTTAGGTGTCATTTAGACTGAATACTGCTGTCCATGTTTTGCTGCAGGACCATAACATATGCACGAGTCTCAAGATTGTCACACGCCCACTACACACTGTCTAATAATACTATTAGACAATAATCCAGTTGTAATGGCAGCAATCATTTTATCCCCTGTGAGGTTAACAAACAGAATTAACAGTAATAATCTACCCGGAATGTGGGCTTGGATGCATTTGATTGAAGCTGAACTTGGTTTAACTGTTTTGCAATTTTTTGCCCTAACCTTCTCCATCGAGAGAATGAGGGGGCTGTGTTTTTTTGATGCAGCGTTTAATGACAGTCTGAACACAGCCTAAGGCCATCAACAAAGATACACGTCAGATCCAATGACGCATTGAAACACTGTAGTAGACTGTATAAACACAGCAGTGAGGAAATGTTCCACCAGGTGGAGATTTTCTGTCAAACTACATTAGTGATTCAACACACAGCTCTCAAAAGAGTTAGTTGTGCAGCTGAGGATGAAGATTGAATTGTCTGATGTCACTCACAGATTTAGGATCTGGTACAAAACAAACTGGGGCACTGAAAATTGTGCCCCCTGCCCCCCTCCTTACAGTCTGTACCTCCAATGTCAGAGAGCCCACTGCTAAAACTCCGTGCTGGCAAAGTAATCAATAATGTCAGTGAAGTGCAATTTTCTGGCCACCTTGCACTGAAAAGACAGGATGGTGAGGCTGTTCAGTCTGTGTTGACATATTGTGGAGCTTAAAAAGTTTTTCATACACTTCACCTTGTGAAAAACTTTCTCACCACCAGCAACTGTCGCAGGAAGTGTATAAAACAGCCTAATAGTGTACAGTACCTCTCCAAAAGTGCTCTGCCATCTGTTAGACTGCATTTAACAGCTGAAGTGGAGAGAAGTTAAGTGGGAAACTGGAGCCATGAAATAATGACCAATTTACAAAAAACTGGTTTCAAATCAATGAATATGTGTTTGTCATGAATTTTGTCCTCATCGAATGTCAAACAGCAACTTAGATTTCATCTCTGAGACCAAAATTCATCTTCCAGTATATCCATACATAACAAATCACTATGGAGACTTCAGAACCAGCAGTAAATTACCAAAGGGCTTGTTGAGGTAAGACAGGTTTGAGCCTGGCTCAAAATGCTGCCCTGTAAAAACACAGGCACAAACACAGAGTGAGAGTTTCAGCAAGTAAAACCACAACCTGTTAAATGTAACTGTCCATTTATGTACGCATTAAATAAATCATTTATAACATGTTAGTTAATGAGCTTTAGAGGTGCTGGCAAGTGGACTTTGTTAAATTTTGATTACAGCTAAACTAGCTGCCACTCCCTGCTTCCACTATTGATGCTAAGCAACACTTATCGTCTGCTGCTCTAGCTGCATGGTTCACAGACAGATATGGGAGTGGTATCGATCCTCTTGTCTAACTTTTGGTAAGAAAGTATATAAGTGCTTTCAAGGATAAGAGCCTTGCAAGCGAAATATGCCCAGAAGGATATTCTGGTACCATTTTTTCAGAGAGAGCCCTTTATAAAAGGTTTATGAGTTGTAACTAATGACTTTAATGATGGTAATGAATTATTTATCAATTATTTATTAATTAGTTATAAGCCATTAATAAGAGCAACTTCAAGGATGCTGGGTTGTGAAAAATCTCTCTTGCTGGTGTATCATTATTAGTCAAGTCATTAATAAACACTTGTGAGTCGAATTTTAATATTAATAGAACAATTCATATAGCTTTGTGATAAGTCATCAGCTGCTCACCTGCAATTAATATCATTATTATTATTATTATTATTGAAGACTGATTATGTGAAGTTACTGATTAACTGCTATGGTCTTTTTACACAATAATAATGTACATGTTACTAAATAGTTAATGAATATACTCTCCCAGAAGATTAGTGATCGAATGGTTCAAAGGATCTACCTGATTGAATCAAATTAAAAAGACAACACAATTGTAATAAGTTACAACTTATAAACCCTGATAACCTATCAGATAGTAGTACAGGATTTTCCTGTAAAAATGGATAATAACATGTTGACAGCTCTTGCGTGTCTAGAAAAAGTCATTATCATCCATCATCCAGAGCTGTAGTCCTCCCTGTAAAAGGCAGATGCTGAGTGTAATATCTCATTTAAATGAGAGCTCATTTCTCCTCTATCCCTTTTTGATTTTGTTTGTGCAGCTGACAGTCAATACTACTCCCACTAATTAGAGAGTGCTGCAGGTTTTTCCACTTCCAGTTACAGTCTGTGTGTGCCTTGTTTGTCTCATGTTGTGGTAATATATCATAGGCTCTGTGCCATTTACCCAACAACATTTTGTAACTGCCTTTAAGAGCCTCTGCGCAACTTGAAAATATTTTTTTGTTCCTTTGGCTGACTTCATACACTGAATATTACTCAAGAAATGACTTGTTAGGTCTCATGTTAGGTCTGTCTGGTGGTTCATTCACAGCCAGTTATACAGTATCTATCACTATCTTCCATGCTCTCTGACCACAGTCCTGGGCCGGTAGGTTATAATATTTCACATTTACATTAATCTCTCTGTCATCCACTTTTTCTTTGTTCCCTGCTTGTGCTCCCTCTCTCTCCAGCCTTAGCTTCCTCATTACTGCTGCTGTTGCTCTTCTACTATTCCCTCCCTTCTGTTTCCTTTCAAGACTCCACTTCCTTCAAGGCAAGGCTTTAGAGAGCAGATATACACAGTGAGAACTGACAAATGTATGTAGCTTAACCAAAGCACTTTAATGCGAGAGGATGTGGTGCTTAAAGTAAAAGAAAGTAGAAATTAGTTTTTATGTCCAGTCTTTGTGGGTTTGAATCACTCCTGGCCACAGTCGGACGACTGCAACCAGAGCTCCTAGCAACAAAGTGGAGCAACAATCACTGTACCAGGGTCAGTTGTGTGTTGATGATAAAATCCTTTTCTTAGAATCCTATGATTTTCACTTCACAACTCTTAAACTCCAGTCCATGTGTAATCATGGTTTATCTAACTACAGTAACTAGGACACTTAGCACTAACCTGAGGACAAACAGTGTTAGGCTGAATTCTGCCTAGCTGCAGAGAGCTGCATGCTCCTTGTGGAAGCTACATTATCATTGTGATGAAATCTAAGGAAAAGTACAATTTAAAAACAATATAATCTTCTTTTTTTCTGAAGTATATCATTTTTGTGAATGTTTTGACTCGTCAATGTTTTATTAGCCTCAGTAGAGATGGAACGTCTTTGAATTCTGTGGTGCTCTTTATTGATTTGTTTTTAAGAATAGGATCTTAGACAGTTATACTTAAGTGTTAGGTTCCAACAAGTAAATGCTAAAATTAGGTTAGATGTAGTACATTGACTGTCAGGTGTCAGTTTCACTTTGTCAAGTCAAAGTTGATCAAATAACTGTATGCTGGTAATAACACCATTTGATTCTAATCTTTCTTTGATTTGAAGTGTCCTTAGTGATTGTAAGGGGTGGATGCATTATTTGGCAAAACTAAGTGTAGCTGCATCTCTCCAGGCAAAAACCCCCAAATACTTGCTCATAACATCATTTGATCCTGAGGTGTCTGAAAAGAACCTTAAAAGGTGGATGCATTATTCGGCAGAACTTACACATATCAAATTCTCACTATTAAACCAAAACAAGGCTAAGAATGTGCTGGTAGTATCATCTGATTCCAAAGTGTGAGTATGGAAATATAAGGGGGGAATGCATCATCCAATTTTGAAGCTGCCAAGATTTGCATCCCCTGTTTTTTCAGCCAAGATGAGTGTTGAGATGTATGAAATTCACACTGTCATGGCAGAAAAATCCAAACTGTTTGCTGTTACATCTATTTCACACCTAGGTTTGAAGAGAAAGTGCATGGTTTCAGTATTCTACAGAGGTGGTATTGCTTTTCATAGTGCATCCAGCATCCTCATTCTTTGTTTGTATTCACTTACCTGTCCAGATCATTTACTGTCACTGATGAACCTGACAAAGAAGATTATTCATGTTTAACAGTACTTTACCTTAGAAACCATTAGAGTGGCTGGTAGCTCTCACTTTAGCTGTGTGCATGTAGTTCAGTGCAGGCAGACTGAAGTCAACATTACATGGGCAGCGTGAACACAAGAGACAGAGCCTGATAGTGGTACTTTGGGGTTTTTACAATGATATTGGCACTTCCTCTCTATTCTACGCACAACATCTTCTTTCTGAACGATCTACTCTTAATAACAGCAGGTGGTTCTTGGGGTCTGTATAGGGGCCTAAGTTCAGGTATCTAGGGGACCTTTTAAATCAGTATATGACTGATGAATGTGCCATGTCGCAGTGTTATTGAGTACTGCTCATGCAATTGTTGTGGACACACATGCCATAGGCTTTCATGTTCTATTAATTGTTCTAAAATTAAAAGTTAGGGCTCAAGATACTAAATGTGTGTGTATTTTCTCCTTCATAGTACATGTTCCAGAATCAGGAAGCGGAGGCTTTTCCAGCCACTGGCTGCGAAGAACAGTGACTGAACTGTGCAGTGGACTGTCCTTTCTGAAGTGGGAGGTAACAATCCTGTGACTTAATTTATTGGCAAAGTGGTCAGTATTTCCACAGTGGGAGACCATTCTAAAGTCATCAAAGGATTAGGCTAGTGATATTACATTAATTATTCAATATTCACTGAATCCCTTCAGAGGAATTGATTTTTTTACAGTATGGTCACATCAGGAAGCGATCACTTTACTACTTCTATGTACGGAGAGGAAGGATGATTAAATCAACCAGTAACTCTGCATGTGGCATATAAGTATCAACAGACGTGAACAAATCTGAAACTATTCTTGAAATTAAAAGGTACTTAACTTCATTTGACCTTTTATGGTCTCGAATGACTGTGCTATGTTTACTAAGGGGAGATGAATACTATATTCTCCCTGATTCTTACTGATGAAAATAGTGGTTTCCCTTGTGTATTTACAACCTAGAGTTACAGGTTGTTCAGTTAACTGTTGTTTCCTGAGTCTGTCACCTTGTTTCCCTCCTCAGGCCACAGACGCTGCTGTTACCCTCATTATTCCACTCTGTATGAGTTTGATCCAACGGCCCTGCCAGGCTCCTTCCTACTAGTGGCTTTATTTTCATTCTTTACACATCCACATACATACAAAAAGAATAGTGTAATGTATAGATCATGTGCATTTTTTTAAATGAACCGATGAAAGTTTTTATTTCCTGGTTAGCTGACTGCCATTGGCTGTATCAGCAACTGACTTTGGGGGCATAACTGCCTGCGTTGGAAAAGACGCTTGTTTTCCATAGTTACCCCCAAAAAGCAAGTGTGTTATGATATGACTATATCTAGACTCCAATATTAAGCCAGCTGGATGCAGATGGTGCATTCTTGGCTCCAGCACTTTAGTCTTTGTGTGAGAGGGAGTTCCTGCTTGTGGAAGTGATTTTTTTTCTTCCTATAAACAATCTATTACGGATGTATACAAATGAATATTTATATTATTTTATGCTCATTACAAAATACTGTATTTGTATTGCATACAAAGTTATGTGACTTTTTTCAGTATGTCTAAGGGTGTAGGAAATTTGAGGGCTCCTCATATAATGCATTTCAAATCATAAATGTGTCAAGACAGATGAGAGGTGTGTTAGCCTTCGTGATATGAAAGGTTCTTCTAGCAAAAAGATGGAGTCAAGCCACTCTAAAATAAGAAACCTTAGATTTTTTTGAAGCATGTCATCATAGGAGGTTTTACACACTTGGAGACCCATCTAATGTATCTTTGCACAGACCTGACATGTAGCCAGAGACTAAGAGTTACTTCTGTCCATTTAAATGTGAAGTTTCAAGTAAATATTAAAAAGACTTCTCATTTGACAAAAACATGAACACCACTGCATTTTTGCACAATCCGTATCACTAGTTATATATAGTTATGATAACAGGTCAATTATTTTCTGTTTGTAGATGACCATCACTCTGTTGCTGTACACATGCGTGTCTAAAAGAGATGCCGGCCTCAGTGGCAGGGTTTTCCAACACTCGAAAGCAAAATTTAGTCTTTCATGATGAGGTCTCTGAATGTTACTACTGTTGTCATCTGGGAACAAAGACCACACTTTTACTTTCATGAGTGTGCATAGAAACTCTGATAAACATTCAAGACCATGGGATTTTGGTTTTCATACTTTGTAGAAAAAAAACTCAACTGTCCAGGAGCCAGTCTTTAAAAACTTTTCATTATGGTTGACTATGTTTTATTAAACGTATGGTGGGGTGGTTACTTGAGAATTTAATCTTAAACCATGAATACCTGCTTGAGGAAATGCATATTAATTCTCTGGATTGCTAAAAATCATTAATAATTCTTATTATGCCATTCGATGTAAAATATTAGTCCTCAGCACTGGTTGCAGGCAACAGTTAAAAGGTTAACTTAGTGCTAAATATACTTCTGGGATACTTCCTGGAGATGAGTTGAATTGTGCAATACTGTACAGAACTGTGAGAACTCACAAAATTGCAATACATGGATGACCATAGGAATGTAGGAAACAACAACTGTGAGTGGTGGACTGGAACACAGTATAGTAAGATGCACTGCAGAAGGATTATGTTAACCTGTTGATCTAAAAGCCCTGCTAGCTCTTCACACGGAGTTGAACAACAGCCTCAAATTATAGTTTAATGTCTGGGGAGGCACATGTCAGTTACAACATAGCCCCAGGTGAGCCTACGACCAAGCCACTGCAGCTATGTGCAGAACTATAAATCCAGCATTAAGAATGCATATTTGCACTGAATAACTGAACATTTTGTCCCCTGTGTGAATCGAGAAGCTTGGCTAGGTCTTTACACTGAGTTAGACCAAAAGGATTTCAAACGACAGACAGAAGAGCTGACCAGCAATTCCATCATCAGGGCTACATATGCTGCTGCTAGCAGGGCTAAAAATCAGGTAGCGATTTGCATTAGCTTTTGGAAAAGGGCTAAGCAGTGCAATTTCTTGACTCTACTCTACTTTTGAATCTGTTTTGTACTACCACTGCTTATTACAGCATGACTTCAGCTACTGAATTAATGCTGTAACTTGCATCTAGATTTGGCACAGTGTGATTCTACAAAGGTTAGAAAAGGAATTACTTTGACATGACTACAATTAAGTTTTTCATGTCTACATTGAAAGGAAAAATTGTACAATAAAGTATGAAAGCGTAGCTTGAAGAAATTAAAGAATGTGTTCAAATTGTGTACATTTGCCCAAACATTACATCGAATTTGTGAGTTAAAAAGCTAATGCAAGCCGCACCCTGCAGATTAACATTTTTGTGGCAGACCCTCCTTCTGTGTGCATGCTTTGGGGAGAAATGGAGGAAAAAGCAAGCTGTGGTGTGTAACAAGTGAAATTGCACTAAAAATCACAGTTGTATGATATTTGAGAGTATACAGTACATTTTAGACATAGCATTTATTCTTGTTCCTCATGATAATATGAGTGTTAATGATTTTTTTTCAAAGAGTGACAAATACACACATTCAGTTGCTGTTGTGTTCTTAATTTATTCTGTTTTCCATTTTAATCATTTGCACTGGAAATAAACGGATGTGTGTTCAAATGACATTTATGCTTGTCAGGATTGCAAATAGATAAGGAAGTATTTTTGTTCATTGAGTGAAAAGATCTCTGCTGTAACATAGCCTGGCAACAAAAGCACCTCTGCACTATGACAGGACAACACTATTCCAGTACACAGTATCACATATGTTAACAAGAACAGACAATGAAACCCTCTCCTGCTAACAAAATACACCTGCTGTAAGTGAAGACACAGAGATGATCTTAGTGCTTAGATGCTTTTGAAAGTGGGCCATAAGCTGCTGATAATGTGAATTGTTTTAAATTATTTTTTGCAAAGACTAAAGTATATTGTTACACAGAGTCAAAGAAACTGAACATGTATTCCACCTGTGTATGAAATATTTAAGTTGTTCAAACAAATAAAAGTGAAAGAAGGCAGACTAAGAATTTTGATTAGTGTCTTTGAATTGGTGCTTGAATTTTTGTGCATCTACTCTCTGTGAATGCATATCCTTGTGCATGCATAATTGACCATTGGCTAAACCCCTTTCCCAAAACAGGTAGTGGGAGAAGTTAGCCTTAAGTCAGGTGAATTAGTATAAAGACTGACAAAGTCCACATACAGAGGAGGATGTGGTGGATGAATGGGTCATGTTCGGTTAGGTTCAGGCACAACACTACTGGATTAGGTTGCCTTTCTGCCCCAAAGGCTAACTTTTCCCATATGCCTCTACAGCACTTGTCTAGCTTAGCAACTGTAACTACACACATCAGGTCTGTTAATCTTTGGATTTCTCTGAAAAGAAGGAAAGAAGTGTAAGACTTGGATTAAACAATGTGTTTGTCTGCTAATGTAAGCTGCTAATGTTAGCATGCCTGGCTAAATAGTAAGCTACAGTCGTAGTCAGATATTACCATATCTTTAGCTAACTACATTATTATATGGTGTTACAGTTTATGCCAGATAATAACAGGATGTTCCTAACCAATATGTAAGATTTTAGAATAACACCATTTCTGTCTCTGGTTGGAATTTTCAATCAACCAACAGTGTTAGATAGTTAGCTACAGATAATAAAATCTACCAGCAATAGTTGTCATTTCAGCTGGAAAAATCAAAAGCTGAACTACCTAAAATGACAAAAACCATATTTGGGAAAATTTATTTGACATGTACTTAGATTTTTTTAGTTTGGCCCATGTCTCATCTGCTAATATGGGGCAGGGTTTATGACCTGTACTGCAGCCAACCAGGGAGCGATCAATTTATACAGTCATCGATTAAGACTAATTTTATTGTGAGACTGATTTGTTTTGGCTTCTGGTCTTCATCCAAAGGCCCCCAATGGATTCATTATGTATGATTATGTTTCCTTAAATAATGCAAAACTGAACATGTGTAGATTAAAAAGAAGTGGTCCACATCCCTTGTGTAACCCCTAATAAAACTCAAAAATCAAAATGCAGTTATTTATGACTGATTGTATATCAGTGCAATATACTGTATGTCTACTGCAGTCAGCTACTATGCACAGTAATGTTTTGACTTTCACTCACAAAAACAAATAAGTCTGCACTATAACTTAAACCAGGTGAGATTTATAACAAGGTACTGACAGACAGGCAAGTCACATGGATTCCCCAGCTGAGGACTGTCCATAAGATGTCCCCAACATCCTCATGTGACAGAGATATTAGGAAGTGCTGCATAGATAAGAGCTGCTTCAGACAGCAGTCATGCTCTGACCCCCAGCATCTTGAAGAGATCTACTATACCCTTTCATCAGCTCAGTCAGAGACTGGCCCACGCATGTTTCTATTCACACTTCCACTGTTCCACACTGTCTCATTTTGAGTACTGTCATTAATGAAACACATGGTTCAATAAAACTGCCATCAGCTCCACCTAAGTGGTGGATTTTTGCTTATCTATCTATGTCTGTTATATTCTGATTTACTTTGTCCACTTTATTTTTCCTCTCTCTGTTTCTCTCTGTACTCTACTGTACAAAACCCTATTTTGAGCCACAGTATAGAAATAAAGTTATTATCCTCGCAGGTCCTCTGACATACAACAGAGGCTGAGGTGGAGTCATCTGTAATAACCAGGACACAATGTTGAAAAAAAGGCCTCACAAAATATATTTCCATTTAGAAATGCCAATTATCTTTTGTCCTCCATATAGCACAAATAACCAGCACTTCAGAAACTACAAAGCTGTACAGTAGAATGTCCTGCAACAGGTCCTTAACAATGCTTATTTCCAAGGATATCAGGACATTGAAAATGCATATTCAAGAAACAGTTTGTTCAGTGACAGTGAAAAGACTTCTTGTCAAACACTAAATCTGCTGTATGTAACACCCATCTACATTACTCTACCATAATATTATATCATGTTGTTATTATAAATTGACAATAATATGTATGCTGACATACTGTACCATGCAATTACAGATTAGCACCTGTTTGGTGGTTGCAGCAAAAAAACTGATACGTTCATTTGAGTTCAGTTATAGTCTGTTGTTGTTGTTTCTCTGTTGCACCTGCATCATCCATCCAACCACATCCCAGATGCTAATGCACATGTCAATCAAAATTCAAAATTTCAGCATTTCATTTTCATGATATTTAATATATTTTGTGTATGAATAATATTTCAACTGCATATAGCATAACTATAGGAAATAATGTGGCTGTAAAATCCACGGCAGTGTACCTCTGTTATTGAAATCCAAAGCTCGCTCTGAATTTCCACTTCATTTCACCCTACTTCCTTTTTTTTCAGCTCTCTCTCTCTCTCTCTGTGTGTGTGTGTGTCTATCTAATCTATCTATAACAGTGGACTTTATCCTCACAATTTTCATTCACCAACAGGGAGTCATCAAGCCAACGGGGGACAGACATTTTGGCCATGCTATAAATCATACTAAAATCATATCCAAAACCTTCATACTAAATCACAAATTATACTGTGTGATCCAACACACACACACACACACACACACACACACACACACACAGACGGGAAGCGTAGCTGCTATAAATATCATTATCTCTCTTCTCAACTTCGGTGTCTCTTCAACTTGTCTTCTCCTTGTTTCATGGTGGTTGAGCTGCACTCCTCTCCAGTTACGCCTCTGATGTAGCAGATATTCCATTTGTGAATTCTCCAAATTAGATTTCATCCCTTTTAACCAGCCATCAACCTGAGAGCGTTAGTGGTAGAATCACTGTCTACATTTTTTTTTTTTTTTACAACTATGATGTCAGAGAAAATGTTGCTTTCTCTGATTACTGGCACCTCAGAGTTGCAGTCAGGTATGAGGCGAGACAAGGTTATACTGAATGTCACAGTGAAATTGGTATTTTTCTTCCTCTTAATGTTTTTTTTTAAATATACAAATGAATTTGTGAAATTTCTAAATTGAACTTCAGGTTGTCATTAGTTTTCAATATTTCTAATCTCTTTGTTGTGGTTCTTGCCAGTGTTAATGTTAAGATTAAGATAGACTTTATTTATCCCACTTGTGGGAAATTCACATGTTACAGCAGCAAGAAATAAGGGTGACCAAAATAGAAAAATAAAAATAAAAAATATAATATAAGAAAGGCACAGAAGTAACAAAGTTGCAAATCAAAGTGCAGCAATCAGCATTAGAAAAAGTCTGTAATAAATTGAAAAATGTGTAGTTGTGAAACGTGCAGAAGAAATGGTGATAGTCATTGAGGTAGATGAAAACTGTGCAAAATAAAGTGACCAGAAAAGTAGAGTCCAAAGTTTCAGGTTTATAGTTGGGTCAGTCTGGTGTTGTACAGTCTGATGGCTGTTGGAATGAATGACCTGTGGTAGCGCTCCTTCTTGCACCGTGGATGCAGCAGTTGTTGTTGTTGTTGCTGAAGGAGCTACTCAGGTCTCCCAAAGTCTCATGCAAGGGGTGGGAGGGGTTGTCCATGATGGACGTCAGCTTGGCCAACATCCTCCTCTCGCCCACCTCCTCAATGGAGTCCAGAGAGCAGTCCAGGACAGAGCCAGCACGTCTGACCAGCTTATTCAGTCTCTTCCTGTCTCTCTCTGAGCATCCACTGCTCCAGCAGGCCACTGCATAAAAGATGGCAGAGGCCACCACAGAGTGGTGTTTCTGTGAAGTGAACCTTTCAGTTGTGGCGAATATTAAATCTGGGACTTCTACATCAAAGAGAAATGCAAAATAGATTTTCAGGTTCTAATCTTGTCTCTGTGTGTTAGTCTTATGTATTTTGTGAGTATGTAAATGCTGTTGCCCATAAAGTTGGAATAAAATATTATTTTACCTGTTCTCATGAAATGATTGTGACAATGTGATTTATTCTTGATAGATAAAGTGTATATCTTCTCAAAACAAAATTGGTAACTGGGACTCAGTATGTAATCATTGCACCTGGTCAAAGCTGATTACAGGTGATTACTGATGTGTATCAATAGGAATAAAAAGAGGAATGAAAAAATGATTCCAACTTTATGGGCAACAGTGTAGATACAGATATACAGTCATGTGAATATATATATATATATATAAAATAAAATATATATATATGTACAGAAACTACCACTATACCCCTATATTTGCTGTTGTTGGTCAAAAACTGCCTCTACACTGAGATGCTATTGTAGTCTCAGCTCCACCAATTGGAAACCACAGCTTTATATCAAGAGTTATAATTAAACTTTCAAGAAAAGCTTTTTAGCTTTCAGTGAAGAAGCCTTTTTAAACTTTTTGGATACAGGATGCCCTTATTATTCTTCCTGCCTCCACATCCATCTCCGCTCTATTTTCTGTGCCCTTTTTCTTCTTCTTCTGTCCCCCGCTACATTCTCTTCCTCCGCTTCTCTCTTATTCTCCACCTCCTCCTCTGTATCATAGCGAAACAGATGTCTCCCCATTGGACCACTTTTCCTACATTTCTTCTTCTCCCTTCATCCTGTACCTTATTTCTTCTCTTATCTCCTCCACCTTTCACTGTGCTCACTTCATTCTGCAACTCTTTTTCTCTCCACTCACAACACAATCTCTCTTACACCCTGTCCTGTAGTTCTTCCTCTTCCTCATCCCCTCACCTCCTCCTCCTCTCCCTCTCCTCTTCCACTCCTTCCTCCCTCCTCCATCCTACTGCATTATTCAGACTGAGTGCTATTTGGAATGGCTTGTGTTGTCCCTGAGTACCTCTCCTCTCATCGCGCTCCATGGAGCATCACTCTGGAGTTTAACCCCTCTCTGCAAAACCCCCAACTGCACCAGATACACATACACAAAAACACACACACAGATGCATCAGGTCAGACCATTGCACACACATACACTCTGTCAAACTCATGAATTCACACACATAAATTCAGGCATTTTCCTACATACCGAGGAGAATATAAAGAAGTACTTGCAATTGTCATGTCACACATGCTCCTTCTTTCTCTGCCTTTCTCTTTCTTCCCTAAATACCAGCCAGAGGTCCTCAGAGATCACTTAAGCAGCGGCTGCAGTCAGATGCAGGACCAGACTACAACAGAACAAGACGTCTTTTATTTATAACTACCAGCGGCACCAAGCTGAAGCACTTCAGCTGCAGGCGCCACAGCCTTACAACACAGAGCAGGCACAAGGTTCAGCACCGATGAAAATAAAAAAGAAAAAGAAGAAACATCTATTTCTCTGTCTCCAAGTAGGATGATGGCTGAGATACAATGAATCACTGAAGAACCGCTTCACTGGATGAATACCTTTAGTATTGTGTGAGAGGGAACAAATGACAAGGCGGAAAGTGTGGTAAAAAAAAAAAGTTGCTAGGCTGAGGTTGTGGCAACATTTCACTGTTTACAGGTATGCCTTTATCAAGTTAGTGGTTCCCAACTGAAAGTGGTGTTTGATGTATAAGATTATAGTCCAAGCTGATGGAGACAAAAGCTACTTTATGCCTTTTTAACAGTGACAAATCTGGTGTTTGTAGTTATTATTTGTCTGATTTCTCTTAATAGCTCTTGTTTTCTCAGCAGTATTCTGGCAATCTTTTCATTTTGCAAACATTGGCACAGTAGACAGACCTTGATGAAAGATATAGACTGTGATCTCCTGGTTTAGTATTGGGTAGCCATATTATTGATGTGTGACACAAGGGCATCTGGACAGGCTCTGCATTTCGCTGAAAATGTCTTTTTATAAAGTCATGTCTTTCGCGTTGTGAAATTAAGCTGCTTCTGTCAAATGAGTTATTGGTCTAACCAAGACTGGAGGTTGTCAAAAAAGCTCTTAAGGGCTCAACCCCAGAGTTATACATACATTTCACTATCTTAGAGAGTTTTATAACTTTTACAGAAAGCAGTTCGCTATTTACTTTATTTGGATGATATTATTGGAGAAGTGCAGCTTGATCACTGAATGCACAAGGCACACAGTGAATCACTGACAGCATCGTCAGTAACCCCACAAGATTAAAATGTTTAATTTAGGATTGCTAACGGTGAAATTATCTTCCATGTTTTACCTAATAATATGATAAATTGGACGCCTTGATAACACAAGTGTTATATATTATATGATTTAAACTCTTCTTCAGAGTTGTATGTCTAATTTAATTTGTTATCAGACTGACCAAGGTTTAAAGGCTTTTCACAGGACAACATGGCAAAGCAGCAGCGATCAATTGCCTCAGTGGAGGAGTATCTCAGTCATGATTCAATGCCAAATGATAAGCTCTTACTCACAGCAATGAATGGTGAGTCCAGGCATCACTTTGGTTTCGTACTACAGGATCTAATATTTGGTTTCAACTCTTCCTCAGCTACCTTCCTGATTTCAGTCTCCAGTATTTCTTACCACCACGCACTGGGGAGTGCTGACTCCGGCAGAGCTTACCTCAAAGTCCTATTTCTTTGGTCTTAAAAATGAATAGATCAGATATTTTCAGCTGTGGTCTTATTCTCATAAATGTGGCTGTGTTCCTTTATGGATCACCTGGCACCGCAGTTGGAGAGGCTGTGATGAGAGGTATTGAGGTGATGGAATAGTGCATGCATTGTGCAACCCATGATCAGAACAGCGCAGAGAATGAATGAGACTAGCATCTCTGCCTGTTTACCAGGGCCTTGCAGGCCTCTGGTGCTTGCCTGCAGCACTGGTGCAAAGCAGAAAAATCAAGTCCTGTGTTAAGTCAAAATGTATAAAACCAACCTCTTCAATACAGTGTCTCAGTGCTGGTTTACTGATGATGAAATAGATAGCTGAAACAAGGAAATGAGAGACTAGCGGCCTGCGTCAATTTGGGGAAGAAAACATTTTGTGTCATTTCTGCCATTATTTCATTAATTCCATATAGAGACAGTTTTATTATGGACTTCCTGCTCTCATACACTACTCTTTTCCAATAAGTGCAAGTCTTTCCTCATTTTTTCAAGAGGAGGCTCCATCATCACTTACTGTGAGTGTTTGTGTTTGACAGTTTCTCACTAGCTACTATACAGAATAGTGCTGTTGGGTCAGGTGTCCATCTCTTTTCTAAAGATGGATCTGGTCAGGTTGTGCCCTGGTAAATAACAGATGATTATTCTGTCTTGTTTGGGTAAAAGTCTGTTTTGTGTGAATGTCACACACAAAGTGGAGTCAGGATGTGACACTTCACATGAGTAGCTATGATCAAACCACGAAAAATTCTTCCGATGACATTTTACGAATATATACTGTTGGAACAGCAGTAGTTGACAATCATTACTGTGCATAAGTTAATTTCTTGAAAATTAATTTTACATATATTTGATTATTGTTGCTCTTATTACCGATTCTGGGTATAAGAATTATTTCCTTCAGAGTAAAGCCGTTTCATATTCCTTTTTAAACAATTCTTTGGTGTTTTTTTTTTTAATTTTGCCCTATGATAGTTTATTCTGTACAGCAGACCACACACAAGTGGATGCTGCAGTTGCAATCATGGTCATTGTCCAAAGTATCAAAGTGCTCACAGTGGGGATGAACAGTTGGTTGTATTCTGCCTTTTTCTAGTCGTGGCCACACTTTTGTCCATGACAGTGAGAAATAGTACATCAAGATTGCATTTAATAGCTGTTAAGTTGGTATGTAAATACATATGTCATCAGGAGTTCAGAGAAGGACTTGGTGCAGTCACGACGGAAAAAAGTAACTCAAACCAGAATATATCATAAATAAATTGCAGTAAAGTGAGCCACGGATGTGTAACTGGGAAATGGGAATCTACTACACTCTGTTGGTTCAATGTGATGCTTTACTGCCTCTTGCATTGCCATGGCTCTTTCACTAATGAAAACATCTCGCTTTTTGCTTTTAATTTTATTACAGGGTGCTAACGACCTAAAATTAATACCGGATATAAAACTTTGCTTGGTAACCATGCAAAAGATTATTACTAATCAACATTATTAACGCATTTGCCTGTTCCTAGACAAAACAGAGATATAGCTGTATTGATTGTTGAGACAAACTGCATTACATCACAACTTCATATCAGATAGATTTGATATTTAAAAATATTTATAGCCATAACCCAGAACTTGACAGTCCATTGCCTCAGGAAACAAGGTGGGTGTGTTGTTTGAAGGCCCACACAGTACATTTAGATCACTCAGGGCTTTGGTGTTTTTGTTTGAACTGTTTGCCAAATAATGCTGCCACACTAAGCAAACGCACAGGAGAAAATTGAATTTTGTTCTTAGTTAACATGTCTGAAAATCAAAGGCCATATACTTTTGGGACGGTTGGGGGATGACATCATTCCTCAACAGAAACACAACCAGTGGAAACTTGGAGACCACCGCGCCATTTTTGAAAAAGTGAATGATCTCTAACCCTGGTCTTGTTTCACCCCCCCCTAAACTGTGGTACCTCCCAATGCCTTACAGAAAGTTTGTCCTTGGTAGATGATTAGAAGAGCTCACCATGGCTGACACTTTACTCTGGAATAAGCCCTAGGGGCTTTCCTATACAAGTGCAATGTAGGCTTTGGTTTTCACAAGTTTCTTTTTCTGTTTTTTTTTTTTTTTTTTTGCATTGGTGATTTCTGAGCATTGTGTAATCATGGAGAAAAGGTGCAGCTTGACTGTATTTGTGTATAATCGGATGGTGCAGTTAATTTGATTACTCAATTTGGCAAAATTAAGCAGGTTCAAACCTGTTCTATACCTCTGCAGCTGGGTCAAGATCATTTTCATGACTTTAGTTGGCAGAGTGCACACACTCAGACCTCAAAATCCCAACACATTTCATTTACATGAGTGTGAAAACTCTCCTTTGATGCTGTCATCTACTGCCGGATTACATTTTCCATCAAACTATTCTGATTGAAAGATAAGTCAGTGACGAAGGTTCTGGCTAGTGAATGCTGTTTAATATTGAAGGTGACCCCCACAACAGCTCAAACCATAAATCACCGTCTGTGCACCTGTGTTCACCAAACAGCAGCAGCATGTATACCTGATCTCTTATTTGAGAGGGGAAGGTCTTTACATACGTTTACACATAGCTGATGCTGCTAGCTGTGTCTGCTCTCACTGCTTTGAACTATGGCACATGGTTTCTTTTTCTGCAACATTCACAATTTTTAAAACTCTTTTTCTATTTTATTCTCTCCTTTCTCTACTGTATTGTTTTTTACTAGTTCACTTACTCATTCAGTTTTTCATATGCATCAACTGCATATACCCCGATCAGCTATAATATTATGCCCACTGACCTATAAAGTGAATAACGCTGATCATCTGGGCACAATATGATCTTCTGCGGAAAACCTGGATACTGACATTTATCTGGTTTATTAGTTGTATTTACACTAATATTTCGCCAGACCAAGCACGTCCATAGCAGCAGAACTCCCACAGCCGAGGACTCCCCAGCAGGACAGTGCTTCCACCACATTACAAAAACTGCTCAGAAATGTCTTGGGGAGAATGACAAAGAACCTAAGGTGTTGACCGGGCCTCCGAACTCCCCAGACACAGTCCCAGTCCAGTCTGGGGCTCACCCTCTGGGGTGTTGTTGCATGGAGGTCGCATGACCTTTGAGGTGGGTGGTCTGTCAGTAACACGATGGTTGGGCGTTTATGCCAAGCGGAGACATTGTGTTGTAATGAGATTATCAATGTATTCATTCCACTGTCGGTGGTCCTTAATGTGTAATGATCAAATATTCAATGCTCTTAAGCACAGCGGTGTTTTGGACAACTCAACAATTACACACTCGCTTCACAGCAGTCTGTGGAAATCCTAGACAAAATATCAAAGCAAGCACAATTAACAAAATCTATAAATTTGAATAAAGCTTGTGAATGTATGGAGTAAGAGTTAAAACAAGAGAGGTGCAACTCGTACGAACTTCATCTTCAGTTGAGATGGCCCCATTTGCAGATTCATTACAACGTAACCAACATGGAGGATGAGCCTCTTTATTATAGGTCATCAATAGTTTCAGACCACACATCAACAACATCCTTGTTGTTTCTCCTCTACCTGCGCTGTCCTCCTCATCAGGATCCAAATGTCTGAGTTTAACCAAACAAACCCAAGAATGTCATTGGCTGCTGGTGCTAATGACAGAAAACATTCCACGATAATCCATTATCAAAATTTTAGCTCATCAGTTTTAACCGCAATATTTTTGGAGCAGTTCCACCATTTGTTGCATTTCTTTCATTTTCTATTGACGTGCATTATAACTAAGCACATATTTTTTCACTTCTTATGCGTAATACTTGTGGTGCTAAACATCGAGACCATGGCAGAAATTGGCCGAGTGTTCTTTTGTGTCCATTTAGAAAATAGCTTACCATAGATCATCATCACTACCAATCTATAACATTGTATCCAGATTGCTTCTAAACATATTCAGGTATTTATGTACCGCAAATTTGTGATTTTATCTACAAAATAAGGTGAAGTTAGCCTATTTTACTTTGCTGGAACGGCTTGGATACCTTTCTCATTTAATTTTTGACCAAGACCTGGATTTAATGTTAGCAACCTTGGCTGTTTTTCTAAATAGTAATACAAGAAAATCTCCGTGTTTTTGTATCTGAACATTTAAAGTGCTATATAAATTTTATCTACTGTACATAATGGCCATGTTAGCATTGTTTGTATCTTTATCAAGAGCTGCAGCCATCACATTGCATTTACAAAGAGGTTAGAATATGCCTTCTGCACAGTGCTACTTTGTGTCACCCTCTATGATTTGGCTGGCATGCTGGAAGCTACAGTGTGAGATGGGATGGGGCAAAGCCTGAGTTGCGCAATGCTTCAGTAGAAGAATTAGTATAATAAAGCACTACAAGAGTTAGTGGTTGTGTTGCTTTCCACATGGAATACCTCACAAACAGTTCTCTTTTCCAGTTTCTCCTAGACTGAGTAAGTTTACAATTTGTCAGTACTATTGACTGTTGTAGAAAACAAAAAAATTACATACATACAAGAAAGAAAATGAGTTTTTTTCCCTGTTGTATAAATGAACTGCTGATAGCGCAATATAAACTTCAATAGCATAATTACTTTAAGACGTATGAGTTTCCAGAAAGAGGAGAACTGCAGGTTTGAATTAATTTACTTATGCAACGCAATCATGCGTAATATTCAGCAGCTGCTGCACAAGCTCAACATATATTAATTCTACCGATTTGTTTCCAAGTTGATGTATATTCATTTTGTTTGTATTTTTTGGAACTTCAGATACTGCAGAAATTTTCTCTCTTCAGACATAACCTCCTCTCCTATTGTAGCTTCTAAGTGGGATAGGACATGTCATTACTAGGCTCATGCTGACTCCTCCTACTGGTCTTTATTCCTCCACTAACCAATGTTCAGCCTCTCTTTACATTGCACCTATTTGTGCTAACTTTACTATGTTTGCTTGTGTTCCCCATTTCAGGAAAATAAATAGAAAAGAATAGAAGTGTTAGGGTTCATCATCGAGACAATGATATACTGTACTCATTCACCTGCCTCAACTAGTCAGATTTACCAACCTGCAGGCACGATAATCTTGATACTGTCAAACTTTAAACTTGCTCCTTTCTCACCACTAATTTCAGCGTCATTTTCTGTGTCAGACAGTACAACCCTCAAATCCCACTTTTATCAGGGGTGTTGTCTGGGTCCACTTCGTGAACTGTTATCAATCCTCTCTCAAACCTCATCCATCAGATCTTTACGCTTCCTTTGAAATTATCTGAACTCCATGATCTGTACACCTTCCTTTACGGCTCATGGTGAGCTATGGACATCCACAGGTAGAGATCTAGATGCCCCTCCATTAAATAATTCATTTCTTAATTAATCTCTTTTAGAAAGAAATTATAATTATATTTGAAGGTCTGTAAAAAGAATTGCTTTTACGTTCAGATGTTAAAAAACAAAACAAAAAAACTAAGTTGCCATTAGCAAAGTTAGATTCAGTATGTATAAAACTGAAATAAGCTTCGAAATTTATGATCACTGATAACAGCTTTTCTACTGACTGTGTTCATCCTTTTAGGATAATGTGGAAGGAAGTTATTATGAATGCATTTATGTTTTTATTTTTACTTTTATTTAGTTCAATACAAATGGTTTATACTGTAACAGAGGAATGAGCTCATTTTCATTATATGTTAATTGATACTGAATTTTAAATATTAGATATCCATGGAAATGATGATAATGCTTGTGCCAGTTACTCGCATAAACAATGAGAATTTGTTTTGTATGGAACCATGAGAAACACACATGCAATAATCAAATGTATGGCCAATTATGGATTAGGTTTATGAGGTTTATTATTCAATGAAACGTTCTACAGCACCTCTGGCCCTTTTATGCCAATATCTTACAATTTTTTTTTTTTTTTGTGAGAACAAGCATTGCCTGCTTTCATTTGGGTCCATAATTTTAGGTGAATGCTGCCAAACACATGGACTAAAATGAAACAGTTACCAGTACCTGCGGTTTTAGGGTCCGTTGCTTGCAGGACTAAATCACCCTTGGCTGAAGGAGCTTCCTGGGACTGCTACTTGCAAACGCTCACGGTGACGACAAGACTCAGAAGTCACTGCACCCAGCTAGGAGACATGTCTTCCTACCGCAATCATTACAAGCCCACCGAAACTCTCTTTTTACACTTTGAACGATGGGTTTAACCAGTGACACATAATGCATTATGCTCGTGATTTGCTGGTGGTGGTTCTGTAACACCTGCAGATCGGTTTACCTCTATCTCACATCTTTTCTTTCTGGCTGCCATCACTGTTAAGTATACACAATCTTCCTCGTGCTTTTCCCATCAGTAAGAGAGCAGTGTGATATAATAAGTATATTTCCTCAAGTATCGACGCTTCTGATGGTGCTCAGATTAACATTTGAGCAATCCAGATCATTCATATAAAATATTCAAAAGTACAAGAAGAGGACAAGGAGACAGACAGAAACCATCTGTCTATGGAAATCCTTTATTTACCACCAACAGGATCCATGGTTTTGTTGGCCCTTATCTATAATGATTGCTTTCAAATTCATTGACAAAAGATACATTTTTATGTCTTGATGCCTGAAAGTGTCTGTCTGTATCCAGTACAGCTTTCTGCTTTGTTCATGATATGCATGGTCCACCCATGAGACCAATATTATATTTGTCAGAATAATTCATGTATTGTTCCTTGTCCCTCTCCTTCTCCCTGCTGCCTTCAGGTTTATTCACTCAGTACTGCTGTCCACTGCATGAAATATCATATCTATTATGGCATTACGTGTCTCTTCCTTACTCTGCTCTGCCATTCCATTTCCTCCCCTCTGGGGCCTCTCTTATACTCTGTTTTAAACATTTTCAGGTAGCTCTTGTCTTTAACCATGTTTCTTGGCCTGAACTGAGGTGCAGGTGCCCTGGCACCTCAAGTGGCCCTCTTCCACTTTTTGCTTTTCACTGCGTACGTCAGTTTTAAGCCTCTGTGCTCTTTCCTTTGAGATGTGGGTGTTTCTCCGACGGAACCCTTTTATCAGAAAAGTACATGGATTTATTTAACTTTTGTTGATAGATTTCACTATTCTATTTATATTCTGGATTGTACTACCTATTGATTACAGTGTTTGCTAAACTCAGTCCCTTAATTGCACTGTTGTGCTCTGTCAAGGCACCATTGGTTTGCGTACTTGGAATTGGACTGCTGAAAATTCTTAAATGACACACTGGTGATTTCAGACAGAGCTCTGCAAAAAAGCGGGTTGCTTATTTATGATTTCTGTTTACCATTACACTTGTTGCGATTGATGGCAGATTTTTTGCATCAAGTGATCCTTCGAATCAATACTTCATGATGCTAACAGAGTTGGTAGAAAAACTGACTGACCTCCACTTTGACTTCTTATTGACAGATTGCTCTTTGTTTGCATCAGAATCTACCAAAATTTTAGCCGGGCTTGGTCCTGCTATAAATTATATTCAACTGAAGTAAACTAACAGGTCCTGGTTCAAGAAACAACAACCCCGAAAATTCCATGCCGCCTTATGAAGACATGCGAATAAAAACAGCATTTATTCTTTATCATAGTTGCAAGATACCTTAATAGTTTGTGTAAGGTAATGAAGAAACTGGACTTTTGTATTTTGTTCAACATTTTATTTGGCTGTAGCTTGTATATTCTATATTTTTAGTTTTAAATCATTACATTAAATTTATATGTTTTTTACGGCCGATACTTATTTACTTGTATCTTAAGATTTGGCTGGGGTTGCTGGAATTTTAGAAGCACCACAATCAAAAAGCTTCCTTGAACCTCCTTATTAATTTTTTAACTCTGCTAGCATCCACGGCACTTTCATGCCTTGTGTGGCTCACGTGCCTGTATGGCCGCCACCACAGTAACTCGACGCTCTGGCGAGCGGATGTTCCTACAGGGGATCTCCTCCCACAGACTGGTTAAAACATCAGTCTTTCCTGGACAGAGTCCACTAGCCTGGCCGATTTGGTGGATGAATCAGACATTATGTCCCAATTGTGCTGCGATTGGATTCAGATCTGAGACAGCAGGCCGAGTCATAGCATGTCTTTTATCATGCAAAAACTTTGACACACATAGGGCTGTTGTCATCGTGAAGATTGGGGCTACGCCTTGCAGTACCACAATGGGTGCAGGGATACCATCGTACCTAATTGGAGTGCAGGCTCTAAGCTGCACATGGAGGTTCGGCCCTCCGAAAATGCCTCACCATTGCTGACACGGTGTGCGGGCGACGACGTTCCGCCACGGCATCCCAGACTCTGTGGGCGTCACATCTGCGCGCTTGACGCTCCGGACACGCTGCAATAAAACTAGAAACTGCAGAACAATGGCGGTCCTGCAATCTCTTGACCTCTGGCAAATACCAGCGCCCTGCGGTGTTGGGCTGTAACCTGACGCCCCGCCGGAAGACCTCTACACAGGTCGAAACGACGGTTTGGGCGAAACATGCATATTATTACGCCTGCTGGAGTGCCATTTGCAGGGCTACTGGCGGTAACTCTAGGTATTCTCCCTTTTTTAAAGGAGTGATGATCACACTGCGCAGGTTTGTTGCCCTCCTCATTACCTCAAATCTCTGGTGTACTGGCCTGTCTCCTGGGCCTTCCTCCATACTCTGGACACTGTGCTGACGGGCACGGCAAACCTTCACCTGTCCCACATTGATGTATCCTGGATGAAACCTTTTACAAACACTTCTGGGTTGGGCACACCTCATGCTTTGCACTCACGGGTTGGGGTCAGTTGGTTCCACAGAGCTAGATTGACCCAGGAGATTACAGCCTGTGTTGTTTAAGTGTCACTTTTTTGGGCAGTGTGGTTGAATCCGGCGTTGGTTTCCAGCTGGAACAAAAAATTGAGCGTTTTTCATCGCAATTTATGACAACGTCGTTATGTCTATTCTGCAGGTGGAAAGAGTTCCATTGTGCACTGTGCAACACCACTCTGTTGACACAGTATGAACTGGGCTTTTAACGTATCTCTACTAATGTGTTTGAATTAATGATGGTGGCTGGGTAATGCTCAGTTAGTTTCTAGCTTCAAGCTGGACATGCCATAACAGTTACTGCTTGATAACAGCAGATAATGACACTGTCTAATCCATTCCCTACATTTTTGCTCATGTGCTTTGGTCTTTCATCCATGCTGTATAATTATCAGTGCTTACAGGTGTAATTCATCTTCTCTCAAATATCAATAAGGTTAAACAGGGTGGAAATCATACCCATTGTCCAGCACAGATTTCCCCATTTAATGATTCTGTGCTAGTTTCTTCTACTCTGTTACTCAATCAGTGGAATTCCACACCTGAGTCTGAGGGCAACAGTGTGATTCTTACATTCTGCTCGGAGACTTGCATCATATCACTGTTATTTAAAATGTGTGTGTGTGTGTGTGTGTGTGTGTGTGTGTGTGTGCGTGTATGCTGCTTGTGTAACAGGCTATTGGTTGGCAGATAAAACCAGATGTGAGGAAGGAGAAAAAAACTACCTTAACACCTCTCTAAGATCAGTGAAAATAGGTGGCCCACTGATAGAATGATAGTATATACGATGGCCTAGAAAGCAAATTTCATGTATGGGTGCAGATATTGATTCTTCCTCTGACTCAATCTCATACTCACATTTGCTACATATGCAGGAATAAGCTGTTTAAAAATCCATTTATATAATAAATTGATAGTACATTTGAGTTAATTAGTATTCAGTTTACATTTACTCTATCATGTGTAGGACGTACAATGAACAGTTTAAAAGAATGATTAATTGACTGGCCAGAATTTGGGTGCATTATGCAGTATCATAACTGTATGTTTATATATGAAGCTACAGCGCGGGACTGACTAGATTGGCTCTGAGTAAAGTCCACACATCCTCTAAAACTCACCTGTTTAGTTCTATTTGTTTTTAATTCTACAAATGGAAATTAAGCCAACACCATGGAAACCTCTGCTGGTGATGAGAAAGTCACAGCTCCAACTAATGCCACCCAGTTAGAAGTGAATGCAGACATTATCAATGAAGCAAGATGTACAGTGAAGTTTTTGGGTTAAAACCAGACTAAGCTTCTAGTGTATATAAAATAAGCTAACACATGCTGGCTCCAAGCTTCACATATAAACAAATAAGTATATTTCCCAAAACTATTCTATAGGATACTTAATGTTGACTATATCTTGAAATCATGTTCTGACAAGACCAATGTGTTATATTTCTTTTCAAAGTCAAATATGGTATGTCCCTTAAGAAAAACAACTTATGGTCAAAATGATTTGTCAGCTCCTATCAATGGTTCAGATTCCACTAAGGTTATGTTTAGACTGCTTATACAAAGTAACAGCTGAGACTTGCACATATTTGAGACACTGTTGCTGCTCTATCTCTGTGAAGTTTTTTGGTAGCTCACTGATCTTCATTATCCAATGCCTTGCCGAAATTAGTGTTCATGAATTCAAAGTGTTTAGCATCTCCAGCAGAAAAGATATCATACAGATGAAAACCTACCATTATATCTCAGGATCAGGGTTTATTTGCAGTCCAGGTAGATGAGCCTTGACTCTTTTGAAATAATGCTTTAAATCCCTCTATTTAGCATTAATAAGCAGTATAAAAACATTTAAAAAGTGACATGCACTACCATCCACCTAAAGCTGTAAGCAGTGTTTAATGTATTTATTCACAACTGCAACTCCTCTTGGCAACAAGTGAAGGCTGGTATATAAACAGATAATGATTGATCATATAAAGCGAAAACACAAGAACACTGTTGTAATAGACTCCTTGGTTGTGCAACTTCATTATAAATTATACATTATAAATGAAATGATTTTGTACACACCTTATAAATGCTAATGGGTGGACTGTGTGTGAGAATATGATATGGGTCAATTAATGACAGGTGTAAACACACGATAAGCAGGAAAGTTAGAATAGGCTTCTTTTTGAGGTTGCTCTGGTGAATGAAAGCAGAATATTGCATATTGGTTGCTTTGATTGATGACATCCATTATTCTGTGTGTATTACAATTAAAGTTTGAACGTAGAAGGACTTGCACGATCATTTTTATTTGTGCTTTTGTTTCTCTTGTATTTCTATCTTTAACATGAACAATCTATCTTCCATCTGGGATCTTCTGTATAGTTATGATGTGATGCCGACTTCTGCTGCGATCCTTCCTTGGCTCACCGCATTTCTAGACGAAACATTTGAGTGTGTTGAAACGCTTTCTGGGGTTCCATCTATGGGACAGATCATAGCCCTGACTCTGAGCTCCGTCCTTCTTGTGATCTGAAGAAAACAGGTATTTTGAGCTGCACAAGCCACAGGAACAGGTGCTATATGTATCGTCTTGCATTTCTGTCAAAATATATATCCATTTAGACAAACTCCAGCTTGTTTTCTTACCTGTATAAATCAAATATAACTTTACCCAAACCGTACCTAAACGAAATGTTGTAACACGATCTTCAACCCTACAGCCTTGCATACCATTTTATAATATTGTTTATAAAAAAATATGGAATCTGTTTTTATATGGGAAAATATATAAAGAGAATTTAATTCAAAGCTTGGGGACATCCCAACCCAGCATTTATATTCTTCCGTTTTAAATATAAGATAGCCTGAGACTGACACAGTCTTACTTCTTTGTTTCTGAGGTTTGCAGGTGCTCAGTTGGTCTAACCCAGCACAGGCACCAAAACACTTCTCACTTCTCAGTTTTGTCTTAGTGTCACAGACATAAAGAACAAACGTCTTTGAATAAGTAACCTCAAAGTTCCCAGCTATCAGTTAGAATAGGGTATTTTTTAACAACATTAATATTTTATGACATTTTAAGAATATTTTCTATTCATGGCTTCAATTGTTGTCTCTTGGTGTCTTTTTGACTTCAAGTTTGAGCTGTTACTTCCCTGGGGCTTGCTATTTCACTAGATGAAACAGGAAAAATAAAAGAAGCTCTCAGCTGTGAAGCCACATGTGGGTTTTATATCAATGAATGAGTCTATGAGTTGAAACTACATTGTGTACCACCGGTGCCTTTTCAGAATTAGGGATGCTCTCTCCTGCTTTTAAAACTCAACGGCATCGCTGTAACTTTACAAATGAACGAATAGACTAACGAGGACGAGCTACCGGAGCTGCCCGGGAGGCAGTAGAGTTGGGCGGAAAGAGCACCCGCCAGGAGGCCAAACGGAGGGAAGGTCTGCTGGGCGCCGTGAGAACCAAACGGTACAGCGCTGCTCACCGCCGCCCATTAACACGTATATCGACGGGCAGGAAGAACCGACACGTGATTTAACTGAAACGAACAGGACGGAGACGAACGGACGGACGGTCAACACCAGGACACAGCGAGCAAACTGCTGCAAGCTGACTACATCGTATTGTTGTTTTTTGCTCTGTGGATCGACCAGTGGATCACTTGATTTAAATCGCTTTAACGGTGCCCGTACCACTGGCGAGGCGAAGGACAGAGGGCTGCTAGAGTGAAAGAAAGAGCCCCAGAGGGATCGCCGAAGGGATGAAGCTTCACGCCCATAAGAAAGGAAATAAACCAAAGATGAAAAAAAGAGGTTTGCATCCAGTTTGTTCCACGAGTTTCATTGAATCCATCTTTTCATTTGCTTTTCTTCCGTGGATCCGGTGCCGGTAACGCCATCAGCTGTGTTCTCTAACCATGGGATATGCTCAGGCGCGGAGGAAGACGGCTCTGGACGGGCAGCCATCGAGAAAACCTCAAGGAGGACGGTCTCACCGCGGCAAAGATGTTAAACCTGCTGCTGCTCGGTGAGGCCTTCGGGTTGATTGCCTACATAGGGCCTATCAAAGCCGGGCACAGAAATGAAGAGCTTGGGTGGGGGTGGGGGTTGAAGGTGTGATGACAGGGTGGGGGCGTTCCTGGTGGGAGATGATCATCTGGGCATAGGAGATGAATAATAAAGGGCGTTTATCATAAACTAAAAACCTTAATGACATGAACAAAAAAATCCAGTAAATGGGCGAGAGGGGCTGTTTTGCTCTCTAAGCCACCGAGACCTGCTTGTACATCACATTTCAATACATATTATAATAGGATGTAATTCATTAAAGATATGGTAGTTCTAAAATGTTAGTCTGAGTCAGTTAGAACTCGATTAAGGTGAAGTACATCTGAGATAATAACTGCAGATGGATACCGTCAGCAGTATATCGCTGAAATGGAGGGCTGTTTGAGCAGTACAGTTCTTTGGTTTAGGTGGAAGATTGATTCATTGAATTCTTTGTGGAGAGGAAATGGTGCTGTACGTAGCACACAGCAATCTATTTGGATTACTAAGTGATTAAAAATGATGGAGAATAAAAAGGATGTTGAGGAAGAAAGGGTTTGCTCCACTTTCTCCATCTTTTTCATCCTCACCCTACTTGCTGCTATCGCCCACCTTCACTTAGTTTAAGAGGCTGATTCTCCCTTTCTATCTCACTCTCTTGCTTTCTCCCACCCCCTCCTCTCTCTCACTCTGTCTCCATCTTGCTCTCATACACACAAACACAAACACACACGCACACACAACACACACACACACCCACAAACACATACACCCTGTTTACACTGTCTTCTTGTCTCTTATCCCTCAGGGGCTGGAGAGTCAGGGAAAAGCACCATCGTCAAACAGATGAAGTAAGTCTTTAATAAGCACGGTCTAATAACCCTATAGTGTGTATGTGTGTCCCTCTCTCACTTTCTGTCTCTTTCACACACACACACACACACACACACACACACACACACACACACACACACTGACCTTATAGGCCTGGCAAGCTGTAGCTTGATAGCTGTATTTCTGTTGTTGACCCATGTAGTACCCCGGCCTCAACACCCAAGCACAACGGCTGGTCTTGTCAAACATCAGATCAAGCGTCACCCTGTCAACCCTTGTTAAACAGCTGATGTTGCTCTGTGTAGGTGGGAAGATGTACCAGATTGGGTGTGGAAAAAACATAATGCAGGTGGAGTGATTTGCTGTGTTGCTGTGTATGTATGGAAACTGTTTGAAGATGTTCCTAAATTATATCAAATGGGTTGTCATATAATATGTTATACACACATAGGGTCTGATCTATTACTGTCGGTACACTTATAGTCACATAAGTCCAGCTCTTCCTGTAGTAGCATGTATTGAAGTGGTTTGAAATTGTTACTTTTCCTGCATACGCTTGCATTAGTTAAAATGTTTGACATGTGGCCATGTCACTGGACCTCGCTGAAATAAAAATAGTAATGCTGGAGCAAATTTGAATAAGCACGTTAACATCAATTTAACCTTTTAGTCATACTCACACGCTATTCATTTTGGTGATAGTATTTGGACAGGGGAATCTGTAACTGTAAATCACATACTTATAGTATATGGATGCCTAAGGGCAGGATAGTCTAAGATCTACTTTGATTTCCTCAGTCACATCAATGATTTTGTGATCTCAGGTCTGCATTGAGAGAGGTAACCTTCTGTCACACAGTTGGGCATTTGCTGTCCACTTAAAAACTGTTGCTACGGTATAGCTTTTTCATTATTGTTAAAAGCCATAGTAAGGCTGTGTGGAGGGGGTAGTCTGTGTAGACACAGGGGATTCAGTATTTTCCCCCTACCTTAGCAAAAACTGATAGTATTCCCATGAGTGCATTTTAATGACTAAATCCTACTTCTGTGTTACCACAGTATTACTTAGTACTATATTCTTATTTTCTGAAACTGTTTATCCATGAATGGATTAGTTGATTGGCAAAAAATTAATCAGCCACTTTTTGATAATCAAATTATTGTTTGAGTTGTTTTTCTAACAAAAATGCCTAAATTCATTAGTTCCAGCTTCACAAATGGGAGGATTTAGCTTTTCCCTGTCACTTAAAACAAGACATTTTAAGATGTCAACATGGGCTGTAGGTAATTGAGAATAATCATTAGTGGCAGCTGTAATATATTTTGACCCAAAATATGAAAGCGCTACTTTTGGTTATGGCAACATCAGTTGCTACTGGCTGTTAGCCTATTGGCTGTGTCAGTGTCTGTGAATACCTACCTACTAACCAGGAGTCAATCTAATATAGCTCAGATAAAATACCACTACAGTATTCCTATTTTACTCCTGTAGGGACTTAATATGTACCTGTGGTACTTAGCAGCGAATTTAGTGACTTAATTAAAGCTGTCTAATTTTTTTCTAATATGATATCATTATGGTGCCCTTATAATACTCCTATAGGGACTTATCTGTGGCACTTCTTGCAATATTTCCATACTCTAATAGTATTTATGTATTTACTATATCACTGCAATAATCCTGTAATATACCTAGAGGATTTACTATAGTTCTTGCTTAAGGTTGGCTGCACACATCAACAGCATATTCAACCCACCCCCCCACTCCCATGTTTCATTTTATCTGTAATCCAGTCATGACATATGGTTTTTCTTCAATCTCCTCTGCTGTGTCTTTTTTACAGACAGCCGAGTGCGTTTTAGCCGATAATAGGCTTTGGTTGTGGTCGTATAGTGACACATCACAAGGACATGATTCAGTGGATCCAGATGAGCCGGTTTCTCAGCTGTTAATGGTCATTCCAGCAGCACAGCACATTCTGTACACTGACTGACCAGCGCTCCCAGGGAGGTTCAATGAGTATATACAGTACAGAATATATACAGTTTAGTAGGCCATAACCTTTGGAGCAACTCAATGCATTGATCGCACCGGACTGTAGTAAATCACATATTTATGTAACTTAGAGTGATACAGATGTATATTAATAGGTGGCTGTGTTAGTCCATACTGGTATGAGCCTATTGTGCTACTACAGATGTTATAGGAGGTGAACCTTAGGGTTGTTGCTTTATCTTCATTGTTACATTACAAAGACTCATATTATGGCTGTATAAGATTAATTCTATGAGATGAATTTAGCAGGATTTCTTGGTAGAAAGGGAGACAGTTTTCTTTCATCTGGTTTACACTATGCTCACTTCTTTCAGTTATTTCAACCATGCCACCTCTGTGTGTCTTTTGTCTGGTTATAGTCTACAAGCTTTTCTTGCTAATTCTAATGGATGAGATGATGAAACTGGATCTGGCAGACATTTAATTGTTAATTGTCAAGAGATTTTAGGTTTTATTTAATCCACTCTGCATGCTTCTCAGGGGACAAATTATTTGTGGGTAGAAAGCAGTAATACAATATGCCCCAACAAAATTTCTAAATGTCATGAATGGTGATGTCAGAAGCTTTTTACCAGTCAGATTGTAAAAAAAAGTCCCCCAAACTGGAATATGTTCTTTAGTGGTGCTATTTGAAGCCTAATAAAGGATTATCTTATCTTATATACATTTTTTTCACCATAAATTCCACTGTTTTGAAGGCATCTGATATTATAGAGAGGGAAGCAGCTTTTTAAGTGGTGGACAGCGCCCTGCTAGGGAAGCCTTTACATTCTTGTTAAGGGACGTTCGGCTATTTCCGGAACTGCATCAGAGGAGTGGAAAGCCCTTACTGCATTTTCTTTCACAGTGCTTTGAACATCTGGGGCGTGCTCAAGTGACCAATTGTGTGTGGGTGTGTGCGTGTTTTCTTCAGAGAAAGACAGAGATAAGTGGATTAGATTTAGATTTTGATTTTATGGTGTGTGTATATTGAGCTCTAGTGTGTGTCACAGCAGTGCATGTGACAGTGAGTGGAAGTAAAGAGTCTATTATCAGTCTGTACAATACAGTGGAAACATACTGTCATTATGCTCACTATAAAGAGTCTATTCTATAGGCTCTTCAAGGAGATTTCGTTTGAAACGTGCTCTCACAAAAATACTTTACCAGACAGTACATGTGTCTGACAAAACTCTGCCTATTGTTCATTGAAACACAGATTATTGGTTCCTAAGATGATGCAATCATTGAGTGGCAATAACTCATGACAAAGCACTGATAACATCTCTTTGGGGAGCAGAAGTGCACTTTGGTGTGTGTATGCATGTGTGTGTGTGAGAGACAGAGAGAGAAGGAGAGTGGATTACAGCTGTGTATGGATGAGTGATTCAGCAAGGTGTGAAGCCACAGCACGATCTAATGTAGGACTACATGTGTAAGAAAACAAGAAGGAAGGAGTGATGAATCGAGGAGGAAAATATATGACTGTGCAGAAAAAGGGGATCTAAAGGAAAAAAAGATTTTCTGGACAAATGTGAATGGCTGGATTGTGTGTGTTTGTGCATACATACATACATGATCTTATATCACTTAGGGTAATATCTGGGCCAGCAACCCAAGGGACTTGGTCATGTGTGAACAACATATCTCTATCTTGTGCATAGAGCTGGCTGTGCATTTGTGTGCGTGTGCGGGAGACACCATCTGTTTATGGAGCCTGTGTGTGTTTAGACGTGTGCAAAGGTTTCTCTCGCTGACCAGCTGGCAAACTGACCTCTCCAGTGCTCACTTTGTGTGTGAGTGTGTGAGAAAAATTATTTAACAGAGAATTTTTTTTTTCTTTGAGCAGGACTGAGGAAGCCACTGTTAGAGGCAGCCACTAAAAAGTGGGGAAAATATTAGAGGTTCTACCCAGTACCCAGTGGTGGGTTTAAGTGGAGCCCCCTCCCTTTGATAAAGTAATAAGAAACTAGAGAAATAGATTAGATTTGTGACATGCACTGTTACTTTAAACTGTAAATATGCACTTGATGCTCGATCTCTGTGTTGACATTGGTTTAGTTGTTAATGTAAACCAGAGAGGCCGCAGAGAGGTCCAAACACATTGAAAAAGTGAGCCCAGTGAGTCCTCCTGACTTAAGCCGTATGACTCATAATGTCTTTTCATACCTGATAAAATCTCCAGGCAATTTCTCTTTCAATCATTAACAATCTACAACCCATATAAAACTATATAAACTGTGAACAGAAGATGTGATAGGTTAAATGCAGTTTACACGTGCTGAATAGCAGCAACAGAGATGGCTTCCATTGCTCACACAACAATGCTGATGTGTTGATCAGTAACAGACTTAGCAATTTATAGGTTTGTTTTGGTTGTTTGTTTGTTTCAGTCATTTACTTTAATTTTTGATGGTTCTAAAAGGTGTTTCTGATATTTTGTCCACCTCCAATCTAAAATCAGTAGGCTGTTTCTTGCATTTTGATTTGCATCTTGGATACTGAACGGTTGCAGTTTTAAGTTGTGGTTTCTCTATTTGTATTAGTTTCCAAAGTATTTTCCATTGAGTATTTACTAGAAATGATGTGTCAGTTATTATGTGTGCCTTTTACCCTCAAGGATGAGCAGATACAGCTAACGGATGGATGGGTGGATTTACTAGATATTAGTGTTTGATAGCTGCTATGAGTGCCATTATTTTAGTGTTTGAGCAAAGAAATATCAAACCCATTCAGTCAGTCAGTCTTGTGTGTATAATGTGCAATACATCTCATTGTCTTTCTAACTCTCAGGCCTTCTCTTACAATGTATGTGTGTTTGTGCCTTGTTGACATGATCAGAGGTGACCGGCCAAAGGGAGAACAAACGCTGCCCATCCCTCATGGCTGCACTGCTTCCCACAGGCTGTTCCCACCGTGTGTGTGTGTGTGTGTGTGTGTGTGTGGTTTCTCTAGAACAGGAGATAATTAGGTTTAAGCCTCAGAGGAGGAGAATAAAAGGGGGAAGGGGAGGAAGATGGAGGAAAAAAAGGTGGTGGTGTTTTGTGCAGAGTGGCAGAGGGAGAGGGGGAGAGGGGAGTTATAGATGGAAGGAGACAGAGAGGGAGTTTTAATGAAGGCAAATAAATACCCAATGCACAGAAAGAAAGAAGGAAAGACAGAAAGAAAGAAAGATTGGAGCAGACCGCGAGTAGGGATAGAAAGGACTGAACTTACTTGAGGAAAAAAAAGCATGTTTTATAAAGCGGTGGAAGTAAGAAAAAAGAGAAGAATAATGAAGAATATAGGGAGGGATGAGGAGAGAGGTGAGAATACTCGTGAGAGGAGAAAAAAGGGAGGGGAGTTAGAGGGACACCCAGAGGAAGGAAGCAACCAGGGAGAAAAATTCAATTTTTTTCCAAAGGAGGGTAAAGTGATGTGAGAGTGTGAAAAGAAACAGGGGAGGAGAGAAGAGGGTGAAGTAAGATATGAGGAGGGAGGGTGAGTGCAAGTGAGGTTGGGGAGGTAAGAGGATGGAAGCAAAGCCATTTTGAGCAAGAGGAGAGAGATTGGCGAGTGAAAGAACATATTCTCACTTATTAAGCAAGTTAGAGGAAGTGACAAAGAGAGATGAAGACAGGGTTGTCAAGGACAGAGCACAAAGGGCATTCCTCTCTTGGACTCTGCCCTCTTTGATAATTATTAGCCTCCTTTTCCTGGGATGGTTAGACACAAGGAGAGAAAACCGAGCAAAAAAAAGAGGGGGGCGGGGGGGTGGGGGTGAGGTGGGGGGGGACTCATGTTGGCACCAACTCAAGTCTTGCATGAAGAGACAGTCTGTAACTGGTCATCTGAAGCAGTCCGTCAGCCAGATAGTCACCCTTCATTGGTTAAATATAGCCCTGGGCGTGCTCATCACTGGAATGATTTGATTGGCTGCCTCAGTGAGCTGTGAAATAACAGCAAGGCATCATGATAGCGGTGTTTGCCTGTGTGCATGTGCCCACTAGCACGTCCAAGCAGTCTTCGATAACAGCATGTGTGTATTTAGTGTTTGAATCCCATTTGCATCTTGTAAATAAGAAGCCATGCAACTTTAGATGTAATGTCAAGTAACAAAACTTTATCAGTCCATTCCTCATTTAGACACACACCCATTATTCTCCTTTTCATGTCATTTTGTCAACTTCCTTGAACTTACCTCATTTTCCTTCGTCCTTCTTTCCACATTACACATTTCTTCACGGTGTTTTTCACTCTTTGTTTACTCTTTGTTCAGCTCAGCTTTTAGACCATTTATCTAAAATATTTCTGTAAACCATACCATTAACATGAAAACCACGCAAACCTACAGAAAAGGCATCATCTTGACTTTATTGAATGGTCGAAATGATGGAGACTTTGGATTAATTTCAAAACTAAAACACCAAAGTTGCCTCTGGCCTCTTGCACATCTAGATATCCTATCATCTGGATGACTAACAATCTTCATAGACGGGTCATTACCTGATGACTGTTTTTACCAGATAATGCAACTAAGGAGAGCACCCATATTGGCCACCAATCAGTTTTAGTTTGTCCACATCTACTACCAGTGTTTGTGTTTATTAACAAGACATCAGCCTGACCTCTCTAGACAGCTAGCCAGCAAGCTGGGTTTGTTAAGTAGGGACAGACCAAACACAGAAGAATCAGTACATTGTTTTGTCCCATGGCTGTATTATACCTTGTCAAACACACTTGAGAATGTGATTGCTACCAGATAGCCAGCCAGCCCCCTTGAGGTACGCTCTGTGATCTGTATGCCTGTACAGTGGTGGAAAAAGTATTCAGAAACTAAAAGTAGCAAAACCATAGTGTAAAAACTTCTCATTTGTGTTTAAGTAAAAGTATAGAAGTTTTATCAGTAAAATGTACATGAAAAGTATTGGATTTATACTACTGATGCATTAACATAAACAGCATTTTAATTATGTAGCTGGCTGCAGTAATGCTGATTGTACCCATTCAGTTTTCTTCAGGTGGTATAACAATGACTTGCATTTAACTTCTTATTATAGGTGGTAGAGTAGAATGAAAATACTCAAGTTTCAGTATCTTGGAATTGTTCTTAAGAACAGTACTAAAGTAAATGTACTTGTTGTCTCTATTGGGTGTCTTATGCAGGAGCTTTCAGCCCAAATGTTTCAGTGCAGGACCCCTTGAGTGATTACTGTCAGATCAGCTGATACTCGGCATTTAAATTGATGATCTATATTGGGCCCAAAACTCCTCTCCCCTCTCTTAAAATAATTAAATAATCTGGAGACAGAAACTCATGCAGTCACAGCTGTGCTGATCAACAGTTTTCCACAGTTTTAGGTTTGGAGTGCTACGTTTGAGCCTGTCAATAATCATACAGTATGTGTCCTGTCAGAACACATCAGTAGTTTACTGGTCACTGGTGATGACTGTTACTTTGATTTTGCCTCCCTCCACATTCATTTCTTTCCTTGTTCTCTTCCTCAGTTGTAAATATTTAAGGCTCTTTTTGCTCTAAGTCATCTCTGCTTTTTCTTTCTGTCCTTTTTGGTCGGCTCAGTTGTATGAGACCAGGTCAGTATGACTGTGTGTGTGGTCCGCGCGCTAATCAGGGCTTCTTATGAAAAAGACAAAGGTCTTTTGTGGGAGGAAATTGTGTGTGTGTGTGTGTGTGTGTGTGTGTGTTCGTGCGTGCCTGTGTGTGCACACTTACACACAAGTGAGAGTGTGTTTCTTCTTCTGTCTGTGCTTTTGTCTGTGTGCATATGTTGATGTAGTTTTGTGACTGAGTGTTTTTTTGTTGTTGTGTGCATTAGACCCATTTGGCAGATTTCATGTCAGTTCAGCACACTGCGAGACAATGGAGTCTTGTTACAGTGACCGCTCTCAGCTGATACAAAGTCAGCTGATGGGGGACTGTGGCTGGATTTGTAGCTGGAGGAGTGTGTGTTTCAATGAATGTTTGTATTTTTGTCTTTGTATCACTCCTAAGTGCAGACAAAAATGTTATATAATCTATACAGCTGTGGTGTAATAAATACTACTTTTGTGATTTTTCTGTGACATTTTTGTTTTTACTGGTCACTCTGTGTAAATCAAGAAAATCTTGTTTTTAGGGTTGATTCTTAAATTCCATATTGGTATTTGGTCAATACAGGAAGTAGATTGGTAGATTAGTATCATTATCATTTTTATTACTGACAAAAAGTGGCTGTTTCAGATTTAGAAGAAAATAGCATAATAGAATAAACCATTAGATGTCTCTATATGACTGTCTCCAGCACAGATTCACTTTGATTAAATGCTAATGCTAGCGTGGCAACATTCTCACAATAACAATGCTAACATGTTGATATTTAGCAGGTATAAGATTTACCATGATCACCATCTTTGTTTAGTGTGTTAGCACGCTAACATTACCACATTTCATGGTAATCCATCCAACAGTTGCTGAGATTTTTCAGTCTGAACCAAAGTGGTGGACTGATTGACAGACCAACAGTGACAGAACTATGTGGCTAGCATGGCTAATTCATTCAGATTAATTGAATCTGAACATTTTTCCTACATTAAATGGCTGTTCAAAACTCGAGTCACAATCCTTAGTCTCCACTGACATGGCATATGCTTTGCTGGGCCTCAGCCAGGCCAGAGCCATCTATCTGGTTGCTGGAATTCAGGGAGGCCCCATTCCTCTTTGTTTCTCCTAGATGACTGGGCTTTCCTTGGTTGCCATTTGAATCCCTCAAAGTAAGTAATTAATATTGACACAGGGGAAGACAGGAAAGCTGAATAATTACATTTCTACCTTGTCTCTGGGATGACCTGATTAAACCCGTGGCCTTACTCCTCTCTGTCTCTCTTTCTCTGTCTGTCTTATTCCTTCCTACAACCTAGACCCATCAATCTACTAGTGACTCAAATTGCCTGCACCAGAGCACTTGGTGCCTTATACAGGCTTTAATATTGATGTTATCATCTGCTCCTGGAAACAACCATTTCCCATAATTGCAGAACAAGAGTCACTGTTTCTTTTCCATCACTTCATGCATCTAATGCTAAAATGTCTAAATAGTTTTCACTTGTTCTTTTTCATCTCAGTTTTACAGATGACATATTTATGTGTTCTTAGTCTACTGCCAACAAAGACTGCATAATATGGCTTTAGCCAAGATTTTAGAATTAATAAGGTCTGGTGGATGTGACAAACATTTGAAATGTTTATTACAGCAGCAGAACATTGTTAGAGTTTGGTGTCCAGGCTCTGACCTCATCACACCCTGCAGATACATTTACATAGAGATATTGGGGAGTGATGAGCAAACATCTTAAAACCCCTGCTGGAGTCTGCAGATGGATGCTGGGGTGGTGGGGGGGCTGAAACAACAGGCAGCGATGCTGTTGCAGGGCAGCAGTGGCATTAACAGGCAATGGGACAGTGGAGACATTTTTGCTGCTTAAATATTGGAGGGTGTGTATATGATAGATTATTGTGGAGAGTGAGGCATGTCATATGAGTACAGCAGTGAAGCTCAGGCTGACTGCCTGAACTAGCTTGCAAGCATCGTTCCATGAGTGATCTTGATTAAACTGAAAGTTGCAAAAAAAAAAACCTAAATAGCTAAACAGCAACACTCTACAGCAGACAGATAAATTGATAAAATGAATCCGACTAAGGAAACTACCCAACTGTGCTTAACGATAGCTAGCTAAAGAAAAACAATAGTGCTAATAGTTTGCTTTTCTTTATCTTTAAACTATTATTTTGACATCACTGACTTCTGAGTGGTTTCTTCAAAGCCACTGTGTCTATATAACTCGGAACTTTTACAGATAAGCAGTTAAAGATGCCAAGGTTCAATCTCAAATGTACAAACCACACCTAAAACATAGTGCTGTGATTGGAGGAGACAGAGAGACAATTTTAGAGTTACAAAAGGATTTTAATAAATTGACCACATATGGCCTTGAATTTAAACAGCTGCATTGTTACATCCAGCCAACAAAAATACAAAGCAGATGTCAGCATTTCATTCACTTATTATTACCAAATATTGAGTTCTGATGGGAGTATCTGCAAAGGGGCTGAACATTCAACAAGCTTAGTCATGAGTATTCAGAAGCACAGTGTAGAGACTAATGTAATAACTGTCAGGTCCTCCAGCCAACAAGAAAGATTTAGATTGTATTTGGCTTCAAAATATTCATGAGAAAAATCCTACAAATTGTAACTGCAATTGTAATTACAAGGCTTCTGTGCAGTTTTGGGTGTGACTCTTTGTGCAGCTGTTGTTACCTAACTGTTAATTAGGCAACGGTTATGACACTGCAGTCTCTGCAACTGTCACACTAAGAGCTTTACCAGGTGAGCACCTGTTTGCATGTGTGTGTGTGTGTGTGTGTGTGTGTGTGTGTGTGTGTGTGTGTGTGTGTGTGTGTGTGCTCATGCATTTGTGTTTTCCTGTAGAAATCAGCCACTGGGGAAGGAAAAGGGGTGTGTTGTGCACCAACACTGTGTTTTTTAATTAATAGTTAATTGCAAATGGAAAAGGAAGGAAGCAGGAGGAGAGGAGTAAAGAAGAGGAATAAATGATTAGGGATGAGGAGCAAGAAGGGGTGAAAGAGAACATGAAAGTGAGTGGGACAGACTGATAGAGAACAAGTGTGATGTTAGGTAAAAAAATTTACAGAGAGAGAGAGGGAGAGGACACAGGAATAATAAGGGATGAAAGAGGACCTGGCAGGGGAGAGAGGCAGATAGAGATAACATGTGACAGTGAAACAGAGAGATAATGGCAGACAGATTTAATGAGGTCTTCCTAGATGTAATACTGAACTGTAATTATTCTGCTCTCCTGTCTGCCTGGCTTTATACCCATGTGTGTGCAGCTCCTAACATCCCTGCTGAACTAGAGTGAAGCAGACTGCGTCCCTTGGCACGAGAACTCCCCATCAGCACATGACCAAACCTGGAGCCAGGACGACTCCTCTGCAGCAGGGGATACATTGTTAGTGTGAAAAACTGAACACGGGAGGAAACTCCTAATCTACCTGTCACAGTGGAAATATCGTGGCTCTCTACATTGTACCTGCTGTTAGTCGAAGGGCAGAACAGTCAGAGACATGAGCTTTTTCTCCCTGGGAAGAAGATTTTTTTCCATACTTGTAATTGAATATGCAAATATTTACAAATGTGTTTTTTCTTAATAGAGTGTTATTAAACATTAGCATAGCATATTATTATTAGTATAATGTTATACAACATAGTGAGCAGGATTTTATTAGATTTTATTTTACAGAATATTTGTTTCCAGTATTCATTTGGGTAATATTACCGTGTATTCATCACTCCTCTAATGTTTTTTGACTGCTGCACAGTCAACACATTTAGCTTTTATTGACTTTTCCTCCTCAGCTATTTCAAGCTATTTTTGAATTATCAGCATTCCTACTCATTACATTAAACAGGCATTGTTGTTGAAATGCACTTCATGAAATTTTACTCAAAACCACACAGGTCAACCCTATGGTATTACTAGAGAAATTGTCAGATAATCACCAATATCAGTGGGACTCATTCTCTGGATACCATCAATATCATTACTAAATTTCATGGTAATCCATCCAATAATATGTTTCAGGTTGGACCAAACTGGTGGACTGACCGACTGACCATCCCAAAGCAATTCCACTGTCGAGGCTTAAAAAAATAGGTTATTTCTGCTTTGAAGAAAAATAGATACAGAGCTGAGGGCATGGAGTTGTTTGTGTATGAGTGTGTGTGCTCAGGATGCTGCTGCTTGACCTCAAGGTGTGATGGCAAGTGAGTGGAGCCAGATGACAGAGCAGCTGATGCCTCCATTTCACTCTATGTGTGTGTGTCAGTCAGGGTGGGGGCTGTATTACTGACACCTTCAGGTATTTATAGCTTCTTTTTTTCTGATTATCTGCCTCTTCTTTCATGCTCTCTTTCGTACCCATTATCACCCATCACATTGTTATCCCCTCTTTCTCCTTCACTCTTTGCACTTGCTCTAACACTCTCCAAAACACTCTCAGACACAAATACACGTACGCACACACATACATACATTGCGTTTGTAACTCTGTCGAGCAGTGGTGACAGGAGTTGGTCACGCAGTAATTTCAGACAATGAGACTACAGCTCTGTCGCCAAAGACCACAAAGTGCGGGATACACATAGCGATAACGAACTCATCCCAGGGTCTTGTGTGTGTGTGTGTGTGTGTGTGTGTGTGTGTGTGTGTATGTGTCAGGACAAATAGTAAATAAGCGACAATGCAAAGTAGAGATAAAGACCCAATTGCACAGTGCAGTGTGTGGTGGCTTTGTGTTTGTGGTGTTCACATGAGTAGGTGTGAGGATAAAAATACGAGTGTGGGGGAGCAATGGGAGACAGAGAGGAGAGAGGCCAATATGTTGTGTTTGATACAGTGTGTGTGTTTGTGTGTGTGTGTGTGTAAGAAGTGGTTTAGTAAAGCTTACAGAGCAGAGAAGTCGTGACGTGAATTCACTAGGTTTTCTTATAGTGTAGTTGTTCCTTTTGTCTGTTATCTCCAGTTTGTGTTTTTCTATAGTAGTCAGACACTGACCTTCTGTACTGCTGTGTATTGCAACTACTCTTAGAATGAATAATGTTTAGCTTTAGATTAGATGCCAGCTTTAAACATTTGTCTGTCAGTCTGTTGACACGACTCCATAAAGTTGCCTAAGGTACCAGTTACATTACTCTAGTGTTACTTAATAAAAGGCCATTTTGTGATGAGAACTACGGGCTTTTGAAAGGGACTTTAGCTGGGCGGCCACTGGGGTTTTATCAAGTACCCTGTCACAAGGGTAGAGCAAGTGAGAAACATGGACTCAGATGCTGCTGACATATGTCTTGAGGGGGTGTTTGAAGGTCAAATTGATTCGTCACCAGGTCCCACCGGAACTGATACTGAAGAGTGGTTGTCATTATTTCATTGGCTTGCCGGCTAATTGGCATAAGGTTTAGCTTGCAGACTGATGCTAATATCTGCTGAGATGGACATCATTTTCCAGTACCCCTTAGAATAGCTGCATTGTTGATCTAACAAGCAAGCCTGCTAGAATAGCCTGATATTTCCAAAGAAATAGGCCTGTCTCGAACAATAAAGTAATGAATGTTGCTCTTCCATGTGATTAGCATCATATCTTTGCTAGTTACTGATCCAGAAAACCCAAAGCATGTGTGTGGGTCATAACCATATTACATACTAACCATTATAACCAGGCTTTGCTTACACAGGAAAAGTGACAAAATAAAGTATACCAGACAGAATGCACATGTAACATGACTAGCTTTTAAATGTGCTGTTGAAAGATTATATTTCTATACAACACAGTGCAGAAAGGAATGGAGGAGCTGCTCACAGTTGGTAAAGTTTTCTTTAAATAAATTGTATTTGATAAGTGAGGGGCACCTTGAGAAAGATCTTGGAAAAAATATGATTGTGTTAAAGGATACTAAGGCACCCTGGAACAGGGTTTTCACATATCATTCCTCTTGTTCATACAAGCACAGCGATCCTTTCAGTGCTTTTAATGCAAGTGGGATTGAGGACAAAATCTGAGTTAGACAAATCAAGTGGGTATCGCCCAGACAGTTTGTGTTTTCTTATTGAGCTGTGGTGAGATAATACAACACAGAGAGGGAATTTTGCACAAAATATCAATTTTATTTGTCTAATCTAGATCACAGCTCTTATTAGCTTCCAGATAAACCTTTGAATGTGTTTTTGAGGGCTGCAGATTTGTCCCCCATCATTTACATAGAAGCCTCTTTATGTAGGGAATGTCTAAATGGAAGAGAAAGAATGGTGACAGTAACTAAAAAAAATCTGTGTCAGGGTTCACACAGGCACCAGACTGTTCTTTGAGGCAACCGAAAACTGTGAACCAGTCCTTTAACATTTAAGTTGAACACTTTGCAGTCTTTTTTTTGAAGTTTAATTGGAAGTGGGTGTGGCACCTGGTTCTGGCAACTTCTATCTTTTTATCCAAGAGGCTTGAATTCTCGTCACCTTCTACCCAGTGTTTGTCTGCTTTGACTCTGATTAAGACACAGAGATGTCAAAACACTGATCTGTTCATATAATTAAAGGCTGCTGCTTATCAGTGTGCTCCAGTCTTCTCTCTCTGTAGGTTTGCTTTATAGTTTCCTGTTAGTACAGAACATAGATTGGTTTTTGTATACTAACTGCTAAAACAATATACGTTGATTTGATTTGTGGAACAGAGTTCATGTTTCGGACATGCCACATGACTGGAGTTGTGGTGGGTTGAGTATGTGCTGGCCAACTAAGCCTGGTGTGATACCTGTCAACAAGCAACGAAAAACTCCCTAAACACACCTGTATCACTGAGCAGTCGGCTCAACACGTTAGAAGTGGCATCAGCAACGATTTCTTTAAACAACGGCATCCAAAAGTACTTTGTAGGTAGTTATGCTTTTATTAAATTTCACGGAGCAACACAAATACCGGCCATTTAATGCCATTATTGATTGCTTGCTGATCACCGTCATTACACTGAATATTCGCCATTTGGCTTCCAAAATGGCAGCTATACAATGACATCACGGAATACAACCGTATTGCATCATGTCTGTCTCTCTGTCCATCTGTCTGTTTGGTGTGTGGGAACTAAACTATGTTTCAGGTCACTGTGCAGACCAGCCAGCCACAGGAACTGCCTGCCACACCGACACTCACACACGCAACATCGTGCTCTCTTTGCTGACAGAAGGCTTGAGAGTGGGTACGAGAAAAGGTCCTCATGCATGAAAGCTCACGTCAGTAGTCCAGCCAGCGAAATACACACACACACACACACACACACACCTAAAAACAAGTCTGTGATACACCTCTAATGCTTGCTACAACACCAATCTATCAGACCTTTCTTTTTCTACTGTATCTTCTCTACCTCTCTTTCTTTATTGCCTGGTCACTCTATCTTCCCATAACTCTGGGCTATGAATATACTGAAGATTGACTCACAATCTGGGATGGAGGTGTGGGGTCACTTGTAATTTAGTTTGCTAATGGTTTCTGTCCTGAGAATCTCTTTTAAATAATTAACTCAAAGCACACCAAAGAATGAGCCAATAGGAAATGGTAGTTAAATCTGGGACATATTATGGACGTTCCTGTTGCTCTGCTTCTTTCACAAAACAGGGCAGTGAATTAAGTGACAACCTGTTGTCTCAGCAGTGCTAATTTGTAAACTATATTCAAATCCAGACCAAAACCTGTGTGTGTGTGCACTTGTCACCCTGATCATTTAATAGCATACTGTATGTGTGAGACTATTTGAAGCTGCGAGCAGAGGTCATTTGTCTGACGCCTGGACTCTTTTCTCAAATAGTGTTGGACACAATTGAGTGAACATATCAGAAACCGTGACTGACTAACAATGGCCAGTTGGAAAATATTAAGATCCCGCCTTCCAACTCTAATGTACATCACATGTTGCCCATGTTAAAAAGATAGCTCACAATTTACTGGGATCCCAGATTTCAGTGGTGCCTGGTTCTGTTTTTTTAGGTTAGCGTTTCATGTTACTGTGAAACACGCATCGCCCTCTCTCTTGACATCTTCAGCTCAACGCACTTTTTCCGCAGAGACTGAGGCATCCAACTCTCCTAATTGGAGGCTTGTCCTCGTTTCACCTCTGTGGTGCAGGGAAAGATGGAAGCAAGACTTTCAGAAAAAGTGTTTGGTTGGCAAGTTATTAAGACTGAGTGAGAGAGAGTGAAAGCCACAAAAAAAGTAGATCTGTTTTCAGCTGTAATGCAATAGACATCCATGCACACGATTGTTTCAGCTCAGTGTATAAAATTTGTTGGACATGCATACAAAATAAACCATTTATCTGTCCTAGTTCCTGCATATAGATTTGTGCATTGGCTCTCTGTGTGAATGTCACTGATGTAAATAGAATCCTGGTGTATTTATATAGGACTGGCAGGCTGCCTGATTGATCTGAAACATTACACTGCCCGGGACCATGCTGTCCTCGAGACCACAAACACACACATGCCCTCACACAACATAAACATGCTCTCACGCACACACACACACACACATACACAACACACACACACACACACACACACACACACACACACACACACACACACACACACACATACTTGCATACAGATGTATAGTGGCATGTGTTTGTTAGATGTCAAGACACACACTCAGGGAGACCGAGCTCAGATGCATACTAACTACTACTGCCTGCAGCTGCTGAGGTGTTTTGGAGACAGTGTGTGTGTTTACATATGTGTATGTTTGTGTGTGTGTGAGGAAGATACCCCAATTAAATGTTCGAGAGATGAAACTTACTCAACGACGAAAATGCGTTGTTGTTGCAACAAATAATAATTTGTGACAATGTTAATAGTATATTAATTAATGTTTGCGTTCTAGTCTGCTTTTTGGCTCATGGCTAGTTTTAAAGACATTATTTTATGAATGTCACTTCGAGCAGGTCCAACCAAGTCTCATGCTCTGATCTAAAGAATAAAACTTGTTCTTTCTAACTTTAAAGACAGCAAATTTAGAGTTTTGGCAAGAAGCACCGGGCTCATGTACTAAGCACATAGCAACATTTAATTCCTCAGTTCTCTCAGTTGTACTAGCTGCATTTTGGTCAGGTTTCCAGAGCAGCCTCTGTGCCTGGGTATGGATAATTTGGCTCTTTTTTTCTTTTTTAAAGACCTGAATTTGTGACACCCAGGATCTTTGAATTTTCCTTGTGAAGCAAGGCTGATGTCAGGCCATGCCTTATGGCATCACTGACTGGAAGACACTAGCTCATTAGCACCCAAGTCAATAACTTGTTCACAAAGATCTAGACTGGTGATTGGCTGTCTAGCTATGTGTAATTGGCAGGCAGGTATCTCATTCATCCATAGAGATTAGTGGTGGCATGCCCATCGGGTTGTCCTTTGGTGTCAGAGGTTTCAGGATAGAGAGACAATATGCATTATACTGGACGTGAGGGTGCAGGGCTGGGGATAAATGTACCAAAGTGGTAAGAGGATGGGTATAGTTGCTTGAGATTGTGTTTCAAGAGGGAGCTGGACTGTCTTAGTCCTTTCTACACAGAGGGCTTGTTCACCCGAATAATCGGCGCGGGGTTGTTAGTCTGCCCTGAATTGTCTCACGGCTGCCGCCTCAACCTGCATCTGTCTCTCTGTATTAGTCTCCTGGTGTCCTGTCTATTGTTCTTGGCCCATCCTGGGTTGGGCTTCCCTTCCATTTGACTTTGTCTTTATTTGTCCATCTGTGCAGTCTGTCTGCCTGCTCAGCTGTCTCACTGTCTCTGCTTGTGTCTGTCAGCTGTGTCTCGGCAGGCTGCAGTGAAAGATAGCAGACATTTAAACAGCAGGATAGGTGCTGCTAGCACTGTGGGGCCTAAATGTCAGCTTAGCCTACTGTTATGACCCTCCCTTTCTCCCTGTCCCGCTCTCATTCTTTTTGTGTTTTGTTGTAACTCCTTCAACTACCTGTGGTGTTTCTTCTAACCTTCCACCTCCATCCTCCCAAAACCTTTATTTACATAACCTCTTCTAATATAGCCAAGGAACATGACATATTTGGTGATATTGGCTAATACGCAGTAAACATGTATGTAATGGGTTTTTACAGTGTTTCTGTATGTGTACAAAAGCAAAGGCCAAAGTACATGACATGACCCACTGACTAATGCATGTGTTTGTGTGTTTTAGAATCATCCATGAGGACGGTTTCTGGTGATGACGTAAAGCAGTACAAGCCTGTGGTTTACAGCAACATCCAATCTCTGGCTGCCATTGTCCTGCGCTATGATACACTGGGCCTGGAGTATGGAGACAAACGGTCAGTAATTTCGCTTGACCACACACTTTCCAAAACACATCCATGATACGCATACACAGTGGCAATCACACACACTACAATACATACAGCTAGCTTTCCAAATACTATCACCAAATTTATATGTATAATGACATACAATACACTCAAATGTGTGGCAAAAGAAACAAGACCACAGATGGAAATGTCTCAAGATTGTTTATATTCTCAAGTCCAAAACTGTGAACTGAACAAGGCTGATTGAAGATGCCGGGTCAACATGAACCACTGAGCTAATGCTCCAAATGCTCAGCTTCCAGTCCGGAATGCAGCAAGTAGCCACTGGATAGATGCCACAAGAACTGATGGAGTTCAGGAGAGGCCACCGTGCTTTGGCACAGAGTTACCGTTCAACCAAAAGGCACCAGGAGTCCAGCTCTTGTACTGGTTTCCGATAAAGTATCTCTGAGTGACACCGATCTTCCAGCTCAGGTCCTGCCTGACCTCTCGCCTTTATGAGACAGAATATCACATTATGCATGGTACATGTGTACAATAACCATGCAGTACTGTAGGTGGAAGGTGTTGTTAATGTTACAGTTTGTATAGCTGGTGTTACAGCACTGTTGTGAGAGTTGAGGATGGTGTGAGATCTCACAACATTAGCATTTTCCACCCACACTGATAAAGAAATGTACAGGCTGGCTTTCTGTGCATCAGTTACAGTGAAATATCGTGCTCATCACAAGTAGGACCATTTTCTCGGGCAAAAGCCAAGGTAACTTGGGTTATTAGATTTGGTCATCATCAAATCAGCGGTTGGCGTGGTTTATACACTGCCGTCACCGGCCAGTAATGCCGCACAGGATTGAAGGTCTATGACAGATGTGTGTTTATGGATCCCAGCCCAGCAGTTTTGACCAGGTTAAACATTCAGCGTGTGAAGCTGTGTCTGTTTGTTGTGCTCTCTGTCGGAGAAAGATGAGCAGAGGTGAAATCGCAGTCATCCATGGTTTTTGTTTGGCTTTCATCTTTAACGGAGCTTACCATCATTTTTTAAGTAGATGCTACAATCTATGAAAGTAGCACAGCATCATATTGATCATTTCTAGATGCTGTAGACATTTTGTAAGAAATCAATTTGATAGTAAAAAAGAATGCAGTGTTTTTGAAGACATGGAACAGACAGCACCCTGTTGGCCAGTTAACCTGAGACATAGTCATAAAAACTGGGTTTGGGAAAAGCCAGTATCCAGTATAATATCAAGTAACACTTTTATAGTTGATAGCAGAGATGAATGCTATCCTGAAATATCACTTTATCAAATGTTTTTGCGTCACATTTTAAAGTCTGTAAATACAATCTTCCCTCTATTGGTCCTTAAATGAGCAGCTACTTTGACTTTGTTATTGAGTGTCAGCTCTTCATCACCCTGGGTCTTATATTTATTGAACTGTCTACACCAGCACTGATTCGCGGAGCAAATGGGAATGGCTGCCAACTAACCCTGTTGTGCTCTCGTACAAAATTCCTTCAAGGCCCAAGGTTATGCTTCTAAGTCCTCTAAATCCTAAAGCACACAAGTTCAATAATATATGATAATGCCTAATTGAGGATTATGGAGTCTAACTAATAGAAGAGCACTGCCCCATCTCAATATAGAGTAATGGAAAGAGGTTAATTAGATATGTAAGGACTGGGCGAAGACACAGTGTTGCATTATACCAATCTCTCCTGGCCTATGCATCAGTTTTAACCCCAAGCGTTTCTACTATCTAGCCACTAGAGCTGTCAAGATATGACTAAGCCATACTTCAGTCCCCAGTTTTCAGTACATGAAATGTGAAGGCTGGGTCAGATGACAGAGCTAATCAGAGGACAGCCCCTCCCTGTAGGAAATACTGGACTAGATGTACAGGTGATGAACAGCATATAACACATATTTATTCTATTTGTAGCAGCATTCTGTATAAGTTTTATAAATCTTCTGCAACCCCGTCTGTATATCAAGTAACCTCACTAAGAATGACAGTTGACAGTGATGTGTGGCTGCTGATGGAGATGATGAAGATCACATTGGCATAATAATGTCAATGATGATTATAATATTAGTCTCGAAGTTGAATACTTCAGTGAATGGAGTGTTGACTTAATTACCTGTATTGTTTGGTCCAAATTCACTCTATGCCAGCAGTCACAGGTTTGTCTTGAGTCGCCAGTTTTCTTGAATATTAGAGAGAAAGGCACTCCAAATTTCTCTGTTTCTGTCTAGCTCTCTCTCTCTCTCTCTCTCTCTCTCTCTCTCTCTCTCTCTCTCTCATACACACACACACACAACACACACACACACTAACAGACACGTGTCATTGGCTTTAACCTTATCCAAAGGCACAGTATATTTTTAATCACAACGAAGCTATTGATACTCAGAGTAGAGGGCTGAAATAACAATACACCTATTGATTAGGACATGATATCTGTGTGTGTGTATATGTGTGCTTGCCTTGTGTGTGTGTGTGTGTGTGTGTGTGTGTGTGTGCGCGCGTGTTTTTGTGTTTGATATATCTTGGTATTGCATTTCTAGTCAGAGGTGAAGGGAAGGGCCTGAAGCATGATGGATTATTGTTGCTGTAGAATAATTTAGGAAAGAAGACGGTGCGTGTGTGTTGGTCAGGTGGTCATCAGCGGTGTTTCAGAGGTTATGTGCCTTGAGAAAACTTCCTCCTCATCCCCTCCCCCCTCCCCCTCCATGCATGTATCCCTCTGCTCTGATGGAGAGAATGAGCCGCCCTACCAGCTGATGACAGTGACCGCAGTGAGATACAGCAGTGGATTCAACTCTATAAAGGACAGGATTAAATTACTGAGAGTGGCGATAGTGTGAAAGGGAGGGAAGTAAAGTGAGAAAAAAATTGAACGTGCCTGTTTCACACATTTGGACTACACAAGGTTATTTTATTGACTTTTTTTATTACTACACTAGAACATGGATGGCTGGATTTAAATATATACAGATAATATATACAGATACTGTCAATGGTTGACTTCAACTGTCAGTTCAATTTACATTTTAGCAAAATCAAAAGCACACCTGTTCCCACTCCAGGGTGCACTGCCCATTAATCAGAGGTGTTGAGTTGCGCAACAATGACAGATTTTACATCTAGGTGTTTGCACCTTCACACTGCAGTATAGAGTTGTGAAGTGGAGGGACCACTCGCTTCTGGAAGCCGCTTTTCCCCATTCTGTATTCCCATTTTGCTTTTTTTCTTAAGTGATATCTTATTGCTTCAATGCAGAAAGAAGGGATTCTTCCAGATTATGTAATAAACTCTATAGGTTTGCGTTATGGCCACCAATTTTAATTATTTCTATTTCTAATCATGTTTTGTCTGACATTTTGGCATCATTTGGGCTGATGATCAAGCAGAGAGTTTCATGCCGATCCAAATCTATGGGAAAATTAATGGGGTTTTTACTCTGGAACCAGGGTGCTCAAATACTTGGCTCCCCACTCTTTGCAACTTCATTGAATATTAAAGGTAAAAAAAAAATTTATTAAAATTACCAAGTAAACAGAGCACTAAATAGTCTTGTGATTGAGCTTTTTCCACAGTATACCAAACTATACAAGTGGTTAGTGAAGCCTGAAGGATTCTGGATTTTGAGACAGATATTATTATAAAATTGATAATCATTTGTTGAACGGTAAACAAATAATCTTGATACAATCTTTCAATCTTCAAAGTGAACAAGAGATATCTTCAGAGGCACATTTTACTGTGAAAATTAACTTGTCAGTGTTTTCTGGTGACACACTATATTATTATTACTGTCTAAATTAATTTCGTAGACCTAGTTTAGTGTTTCTGTATGCCATTTTTGTTACTTATTGGTCAAAACATAAACTGATACGGATATATATATCTGCAATAAGTTGCAGTAATAAGAAAAAACAGGATTATATCTATTCAGATTAGGAAACACAGGGAACGGTTAATGGGGAGCACTGTTGTCTTGTAGCCATTTCAGAGTTCATGACTCTTCCTTCTGATATTGTTAAATCTTCAGTAAAGCACCACCAGTAATAACCTATAATGTACCCACAAAGGGGAGCAAATAATTTTTATTTCCCACATATTTCAATATCTTCCTGAGATTTGATTCTATTTTATTTTATTTTGGTCAGTTTATTATAAGTAGTTAATTGTAATCTGAGGTTACCTGATGTCACTTTGAGGTCACTGTTAATTGAATTCATATTGTATTAACCAGTTAATTTGCAAAATATGTTTCAGGATCAAGGCATAAAAGTGAAGGATGACAGAAAGATGAGAGAAAATAAAAGAAAGTGCTAAAGAAGAGAGACATATTGTAGCTGATATGAAAGCCAAAAAGTATGAGAGGAAAGAGGAAGAAAGCTGATTATTTAAGAGAGAATGAGAGAATGACAGTGGACAAGAAGCAGAAACAGACCAGCCTGACAGGCGAACTACACCTACGTTTGACTTCCTCAAAATAACCACAGATGACTTTGGGACATCCTACTCACACTAATAAAATATGAATAGTATGTTCTAATGTACCAAGTCACTTGAAAATTATGATTATTATTCTGATGTTAAATTTATATTCTTATAGTTGTCTCAAGCACCTCCACTTTGGTCGCAGGTCCTAGCTCTCCTCACCCTTCTTTTCTCACCTATTATCTAACTCCTGTCCCCTTCTTTTAATGCTTTTCAATTATCTCTGACACACTTCATCTGTTTCCCTCAGCTTTGGCTAGTTGCTGTGGCAACCCAGTGTTTTGCCTTTCCTCTCAACACATTCCGCAAGCCCATGTCCATATGGTGTGACACATACACTTACACACGCATAACACACACACACTCACACAAAGATAGTGGCTTGAATAGACTGTATGTTGTCACTAAGGTATGAATCTTCTCAAGCGAAGTTTTACTCCAGGTTTCAAAGAAGCTCCTACCACAGGTATTGCTATGAACAGTCACAGGTATGTTGGGCCTTATAAAACAAACTGACTGTAATACTAACTGACTGTTCATTAAATTCTTCCCCTGATCAGTAGCTGTCTAATAGCTTAGCATCCATAATGAGGTGTTAGAAGGACGTCAAGTTCTGAATTTCTCCAATACTATGTGCGCATCGTGGGAAAGAATTGTACTCGGATATATAATGAGTTTGATGGTGGTGTCTTTTTTTAAACCCTCTCCTAAAACCAAAAACGGTGTTACGAGCAAAAGTGTGGGGAATGGATGTTAGACCACAGTCTGACTATATTTTATTATAAATATCAGGACCAACAAGGGATAATCTGGCTGTACAGAAAATGCTGTTTTTTTTTTGGTCAGTATCTTCAAAATGGTTAATCAACTGTGAGGATGTTTTCTTTTCAAGAATGTTGTTTTAAAATGAGCCAGTTGGAAACATTAACAGTAAGCTGGAGTCATTGTTTTCAACTAACTCATTGTGTATACAATTGTATGCTTCAACGCTTTTGTCTACCATCACCAAATCAGAGACCCATTATATTGAATATTTTGTGGTAAACCAGATCCTGTTATCATTGTGAATTGTATATGTATTGTGTGCAAATGTAAAGCTTGATGTAGCAATATTTACTAAGGTGGGCTGCCTTGGTGATTTGAGATTAACTTTACCAGTGTCCTCATTGTCACACTGCCTGCCTGTGAGAGGAGTCACACACAATCAAGAAAAAATAAGGGTCAAATATGGACTAAAAATGAAGCTTATTATATGTTTTAAACATGTATGTACAGCAGGTCGCTGTATCTGTCAGGCATACACTAATACCGGTACTGTATATTGGTGGACAATTGTTAAGGCAACAGCTGAGCATTCTTTCACCCCTACTATAATTGGTTAAAATAGAAATCGGTAATTTAATCATTTGTACCTGATTCTCTGAATGGTAATTGTGAATCGTAAGAAGGAGTTTCCAGAGCGATAGCTAGCTTTACTTATTTATTTATTTATTTTGTGTGCGCCAGTTTGTGCATTACTGATGTATTGCCTTAGGCCTATTTTCATATAGTAATTGTTTCCAATGCGCTCCTACAATACAACAGTTCATTATGTGCATGTATACTCAACTTTATTTGTTCAAGGTTGGTAGACCTGCTTGTAGAACAAATGAAGACAGACACACACACACACACACACACACAAACACACACACATACTGCACATATGTGCATAAGCTTAAGATGGAGATCAACCCAGTTCAAGACATTTACTAACATTTTCTTGGTAGCCTAAAAAACTAATTTCCCCATAAAGGAATTTCTGTCATTTTGTCGATCAGTTTTTTCATTAATATCTCTATCTAACGGAAAAATCACAAATCATTTCCAGTACAATTTCAACTGTAGTCGGATTCATCCACACCTCTGATCTCTTTCCTCTTATCATTACTGTTGTTATTATGGCATCTGACACAATTGTAAGAGATAGTGGACGGATGAAGACAGGAAATTTTGGATGCAGCTGCTGTTCAGCTTACAGGCTTACATACACGTTATTACATATTCACAACAGAAAACACCCCCAGTCCTCGAAGGGACTACATTGGCTGGAGAGAGGGAAGCAGACAAGAGGGAGGTGGAAAACGAACAGAGGGATGAGATGAAGGGACAGGACTGAGCAGACTAGAGAGGGTTATAGAAAATGGGAGAGAGTGACAGAGGGAGCTGGTAAGACAGGTTGCTGCCTGTTGCTGTGGGAAACCAGCTATTCTGGGTTCATCTATGTGGAGCGTAGGGTGGGGTATGCATCACCACTGGATGATAATGTTCCTCTGCTCAAGGAACACACCGACATGCACATGGGCATGCTTAGCGTCAGCCTCTTGCTAAGTGAGGCAAGCATGGACTGGTCTAACCAAATGCTAAATTCAACTATAAGACTCAGAGAACATTACTGTAAGAAACACTCATTCGATGGACAGATTGATGACATTCTATATTTTCTTAACAATACATCCTATGAAAAAGAAATAAATAAATAACTGCTCCAACTAACAACAAATTTTGTCTGTATCACTGATGTATCGATTCTGTCTCATAGATCTTTATTGTTGTCCAAAACTATTAAAAATATATACTGAGCCACATGGTTGCACTGTAATATGTTCCTTTCAATACTTGAGCAAAATAGTGGTTTATTTTGACTAATCTCACAGTCACCTTTCTCATAATAGAGTATCAAATGTGTATTATTCCACAGCAAAACTGCGCCCAGCAAATACACCACTGTTTTGGTTGAAACTACGGTTTTGTTGTTGTTGTAGTTGTTTAGTTTTTTCTCAAATAAAAGTATATGGGCCCCTTGAGGTTAGGGTTTTGTTTTTCCATGGGATCGGTTGACCATATCAGAAAATGAGAGTAAATGTCTCCAGTCTATCCTTAAAAGGCGAAATGAAATGTAGAGCTTCAATTTCTTTGTCTATCTGTAGATCTGTACTGAAATACATTCACCGGATTTTTTGGAATCAATTAGTAACTACTGTATGGATCTGGCCTGTGTGTGCTGGGATAAGGCTGATGGGTACTGATATATTTTGTGCCATTTGACATTCATGAGATGGAAGGAGAATACCTCTCAGAAACAAACTCTTTATATAGTTTTGTTAAATTGGTAAATTATCCAGGGTCTGGTGGGAAGTGAGGTTGTTCTTCATAGCAAAAATAATATTAAATAATAATAACATAGATCTGGAAACCAGATGTTCTCCCAATCTGCTGCTCATAGTTGCAGACTGACCTGAAAAATGTGTTTGACCCATATTTTGTATACACTAGTAAACAGATTGAGAATTGCTTATTATTGAGAAAAGGGATACCTGTTTTCCGCAGGACAGGAATCATCCCCAGCTGTGTGTGGATCAGCTATAAATGAAAAGGTTAAAGATGGTTAAAGACATTGATGATGCTGCACGTGACTTCTGGTCTCAGCATGGCCTCGTTGTCTTAACAGAATATGTACTGTACTACACCACAACGGGCCTTACTGCATGTGTCCCTGTATTTGTGTGTGTTTGGGTGTGCGTGCGTGCATGCCTGAACCTGTGACACACACATGTGGTTATTGATCAGTGCATGTGAATCTTTGAATTGGCTTGTGCGTGTTTGTCATTATAGATTCCTTCCAGCCAGGTTAAGAAGGTCACTGTATGGACATTGCCTCCATTACACACACACACACACACACACACACACACACACACACACACACACACACACACACTCACTTTCAAATGTTTGAACTTTTTGTGTGTTTCTGTGTGTTGTTGAGAGAGAGTGTGTGTGTTTGAAGTGTGCGTCAGTCTGCCACCTTCCTGCAGTGCTGAGCTCCCTTTGATTTTTCCTGCACCCTCTCTCCTCCCTCCCCTTCTCCTCTTTTGTTATTTTCAGCATCCTCCCTTTGTCTCTCCCTCCTCACTTCCTCTCCCCTTTATTCCCCTCTTCTCCTTTTCTCATCTCCTTTGTTCTTGGACTGTCTCTCTTCCTTACTTCCTTCCTCATATCATCATTTCACTTTTTTTCTCTCTTGTCCATCCTCCCCTTCCTATTATTTATAATTTTAAATGTTCTCCTCTCAACCCTCTCTCTGTCACTGAGTTTTCTCTGTTTCCCCTACATCCTACTCTCGATCCACTTTCTTCAATAGTCAAATCCTGACTACCCACAAGTTCTTTACACCTGATTGGCTGTCTAGCTGTTCATCACATATCAACTTTAATCAATTTCAGTGATGAGAGGTCATTAGTTTCTGGGATACTGCAGCTGGCTAACTAACACACATACACACACACACACACACACACACACACACACACAAGCACTCTGTTTGGATTTTAGGCCAGCTGTGTGTGGAGGACGTGATCAGAGAGATGAGAACTGTGAGTAGAGTCTGCATCATGAAAAGCGGGAGACTGTCACAGCAGAGAAATGAACTGTATCTCAGCAACAGAAAGGGACCATGATCCCATACCTGAGATTTGGGGAGTAAAAGCAGTTTCATCGCTCTTGTTTCCATGTGTTTCTTTAATTATCGCAGCATGTCTGTAATGATTTATACCATAGTTGGGGAGTTCATGTTTTCACAGACTATTTCAGTATTCATATTTGAAGAGATGGTTGATTGTGGGGCTATGAGAGGCAACCTTCTCCCATTCCACGTCACCCAAGCTCTACTGTATTCTCCAAATGCCTGCTCACTTTGATACAGGAAGCTGCCTTGTACCATCACAATATCCCACTGTTGGCTGTGCTGAGGCTTCATGGCTTGGTTCAGTGGCTTGTTTCACTGTCACCCGAGGGCTGGCTGGGACCCTCCTGTGTACAGCTAAGTATGTTTCTGCCTCCCACTGTCCAGAGACATGGTATTGAACTACAGTGAATCACAGTAGGTGAATGTGGGCATAATTGTGTCTTGCCTGTGTGTGCCAGCTCCTGTGAATGATCATAACCATTGTATACTGGGATAGGGATCCATTTGGGTAGACTTGAACAGGTGTGCTGTTTAGAAATGGATGAAATGTCTGACCCAGCAATATCTCAGTGATACTTACTGAAGAGGAAATGCTACTATAGATTTCTAAGATTGTCAGTATCATTAAAATCTAAGGTAAAGCAATCTGCGGTTCATTTGAGTGATATCGCTTTATTTTGAACACAGTGAGGGATGCCGTTATTAATTTTTGGCCATGCTAACAGCATGTGACTGAACTATCTCAACAACTATGACTTGGATTGTAAATTTGTGCAGACATTCATGATCCCCTTAGGATGAATCGTAATGACTCTGGTGGTCCTCTGACTTTTCCTCTAGCACCACCATATGGTTCACTTTTGTAGTTTTGAGTGAAATGTTTAAAAAACTATTGAATGGATGGCTTTGAAATTTGTCACACACACTCATGCTCCCCCCAGGATAAATTACTGTGACTTTGGTGATCCCTTAACTTTTTCTCAGATGCCATTGTCAAGTCAAAATTTTAATGTGTCCAGTACTTTGGTTCACGACCATATACCTGTAAAACTACAGGTTAGCGTTACTAATTAGCAAATATTAACTCACTAAAATAAGATGGTGAACAGGGTAAACATTATACCCCAATAAACATTAGCATGTTAAAGTGCCCACCGCGTGTTTGTATGCCAATGTTAGCATTTATTTCAAAGAACGGTTGGAGTTTCAAGTATGATTCATTGAGCATTTGCATGACAAACTGGTAATATTGTTCAGTATTTTCGTATACGCTCTGTGTTGTTATTCAACCAGTCCAAAATGCCAAAATATTAACTTAACATCATGTATTGGCAATAAGAGCATCAAAGAAGAAGAGGATTTTAAGCAATTTTGTCAGTTCATCAGATTCAACACTTTAGATAGATAAGACAGTCTCATCAAATTTGTTACAGGACATTCAAGTTTCAAGTGAGACTGTCAGAAAGAGTGATACAAAAGTAAGTAAATATAGGGGGATGTTTGTTATTTCTGTTGTTATATATATATATATATATATATATATATATATATATATATATATATATATATATATATATATGTGTGTGTGTGTGTGTGTGTGTGTGTGTGTGTATATAGATTAAGAAACACATGGGGTGTGTATGTAGTATATGTGTGTGTCTGCATGCTTATGACCCACCTAGTTAGCTACATTTCCTCATTGCATTGTCTCTACAAGCCTCTGTGTGTGTCTGTGAACCAACACTGCCTTTTAGATAGAGAAGTCTGCAAACATGTCAGAGTACATAACATCAAAAAGGCTCAGAGTAGGCCCTTTGGGGGAAGGAGCATATACACACTTGCACCCACACACAACTAGTTCTCTACCAGAGCTCCATAAATTGCCCTGTGGCTCTCTAAATCCACACACACACATGCACACGCACACTTAATACACAGCCTCTCTGTCGCTAACCTCCTCACTGTGTCTGCCAGACTGGTGCTGCCAGCATCATATGACAGGCACATGGACCTGTCTCACCACGCCAGGCCACAACACTGCGCTGCTAAGAATGTAACCAGATGTTAAGTTCTGTCGCCTTCTAGTTACCAGGGCTGCCAATCATTAGAAACCAATTTTCAAAAAATCCAATACAACAGCATACGATGTATACAATATCAGAGACTTTATAGAATGACTGAAACCCACGTGTGTAAGCTGACGTCTTAGTGATCAGAAAGGAATTTAGAGTTTTAGGCCCTCTGAAATGGAGAACCTGACTTGTTACAGAAAAGTAAAGGGCAAAGAAAAAAGTGACTGCCAGCTGTAGTGTGATCTTAACTTTTTAATTCCATACATTGGAAGAAAAAATTCCTGCAGTATATTTATATGAGGAGTAGTTTAGAGAGAGCATGAGATCAATTCATCCATAAATGTATCTGTTAAAGTGTGGTGTTTCTGTGCAAGATCAGCCCAACAACACAACAGAATAGCTTGGAGGGGTTATTTTGTGTAAAATAAATAGTTTTATGTCAGTGAGTCACTTAGATAGGCTTGACTATCAGTCATGAAGGCAGCTGGTGCCATGTATGTGGTAAAAACCAGTAGCAGAGTCTTCAAGGATGTAAGGACTGCAGGGATTGGGATCTCAGGTGCTGAGAGAGACAGAACATGGACCATACTCCCCCGAGAGAGAGAGAGGGAGAGAGAGAGAGGCAGAGAGAGAGAGATGAAGATGAAATATTTCTCCCTCAGGTGTAAAGGCAAGTATGACAATAGAGGATGGAGAGAAAAGACATGGGAGGGAGTGGAAGGAGGGAGGAACATGGGAGATGGTCCTTAGGGGTTAGCACATTGGGACACCACTATGCAACTCTGTGCCTGTGTGTGTCTGTGTGTGTGTGTGGGTGGGTGGGTGTATAGATTGGATCAGGTTGATAAAGCACCCTGCATTAAGGTCATCACATTTCCATTCCTCTGCAAAACTACAGAATGTCACCATTTGCTGTATCAGTTCACACTACAGATACAGTGGACTGTTCTGTATACAGTAGATGCTGTTTGCAAACACACACAGACACACAGGTTGGAGCAATGGGATGATAATATGAGGTGAAATAAATTTGTCAGCTGGAAGAGCCGACAGCTAAACCAGCGTATCCACTGGTGGTTGTAAAGGAGGCCATTGTGAGTAGTTTTGCAGCAAGATTTTGCTGGTATAAGATTTTTTAATCCATAGATGACTTTTACCTGGATTTGCTAGGGTATTGAATCATTGGTCAGGTGAGAAAAGACAGTTCCCATGTGGTTATTTTCCATCTGGCTAAGCGTTTTTATTAATGGAATTTCAAAATATTCTGTCACTGTATGTATGGTTGCCATGATAGAATGATGATAGCACTGCACATTACTGATACATGATTGATAAATGAGAGACAGGATTAAAATAGTGAGCACCCAATGTGTAAGACATTTAACCTCAAGTTTAATACTGCTGCTTTGAAAAACTAGGAAAAACACAGGGAAAACAGCTGGGGTATAGTATAAGGTGTAGTGTATGTCATACAATTGAGACTTGTTTCACCGATCGCCCTCTCCTCTGTGTTGCCAGCCTGAATTCTCTCTCTGTTCTGTATGCTCAGTCTGTCAAACTGCTGGTGCAGCTAATTAGGCCAGACAAAAACAGACACCCGCCTATAAGACGGTTATATCAACCTGTCAAACAAAAGCTCAGTTGCGTAATCTTCCGCCCCTGGCTGGTCACTATTTTCCATGATGGCTCTCAGAGGATGGTTAAGTGGACCAGGTAACCGTTATGGAATTGATGAATTTAAAAATAAAATAAATGCATAATAATAACAATAATAAAAATCCACACGAGTGAGTGGTCGAACATTTGAGACGCTATTCGTTTGGTGCGAAACAAATAGACATTCTTCCATAAAAGTGTTAATCTACTGTAACTTCAAATATACACTTGAGTGTGCCTACTACCATCCCATAAATACCCCTGTACTGTTGAACATAGCCCATACTGGCACCTGTCTCAAAAACAGACACCTAATGTATCACAAGTATGGTTCCAGGTGTACAGTGCTTTGTAGTCTTGATAGACAAACTGTACTATGAAGGCTAAATTTGACCAGAAGCTGAAGGCTATGTCTGATAATTAAGCCTAACTAAAATAGACACTCTACAGCATGATCCACATTTAAAGATGAGCTGATCCAATGTTCATTGTCTCTTTTATCCCAATACTAGCCAAAATGATGGATTGACATTAGAGATAAAAGCTATAATAAAAGATAAGCGCACACACAACCTTAATGCACACAGATTTCTAAGGACTGGCCTTGAGGAGAGGTAGTAATGATCACACTATTGTAGCATGCCACAGAGCAAACTAGCAGAATGAGCTCTCACAGAGCCAGAATCTCAAAAACTTGAAACTTAGATACAGCAAAAAACTGATACATCAAAGCAGGTCCAGAGGCAGCATCAAGCGTACACTGAACAAGACCAGCAGCTCTGTGTAGTAGTGGTGTTGGATTTGAGCTAAATGCTCACAATGACAATGCCAACAAATGCTAACATTTCGATGTGGGTAGCACTTTTGTTCACAATATTAGTGTAGTGTTTTGTTAACGTAATATTTGCTAATTCATACTAATGTAACCCAAGCCATGGATGACAAATGCCAAGTTAGTTTTGTAGTATTACAATGCAAACATAAACACAACAATCTATCTCTATATACAAAATGTTTTACCAAAGGCCAAGCATATTTCACAAGGTCAGTTCTAGGTATCTGGTTTTGGAATCTGCTATATGCCATTCCTTCCTATCTTCCTTTTTTTTTTTCTTTAAATATAGTTTAAAAACTTTTAACTAGTTAAACATGGTTTTAAAGTTTAAAATCGCCAATTTTCTCCTTTGTTCTTTATTTTTCTCCCTCCTTTTCTTTGCATTGCACTGTGGAGAAGTGATATTCATATTTTGGTACCTTAGTTTTAATGAATCAATCAGATATTAAGATGGTGTTGGATGCTATTGCTCAAGTACTGCCAGCCCAGTTAACAGCCACTGTGATATACAGAAACCAGATCTCTAAACCCCAGTCCTCACTGACAGAGCACAGCTGTAATTACAAACTGTATCAAACCAAACTGATTTAATACATTAAATCAAAACTGACTCACTTTGGTGTGAGAAGAATGATGGCAGAGATTGACGTCATTCACGTTATGGGCGTATGTGCATGCATTTGGAGTATCAGCAGGAAGAGGAGGAACCTATAGTTTCACACATACTTCAACAATGGGAGAAGAGATGGAACATTAATTGCAGAGAAGACAGGCTGCCCAGACATGTCAAACCCGAAAACAGAGAGGAAACATTTTGTTTAGTCTGTCTTCACTTTCTCCCTTCCCCTATAACTGTTGTGTCCTAGTTTTCCCGCTTTATGACTTATATATTTCCCTGTACATTATTCTCCCTCACACAGCACATACACAGAGAGGGTACTGCAGTGTGGTGTGTATGTACATGTGTGTGTGTGTGTGCCTGCTAGCCTTGTAGATGTAAATTATGAAGGACATTTGAATCTATATTTGATGACTGCTCTATTTAGAAACCAGGATTAAGGTAGAAGCAGCGGCTGTGTGCCATTTAATGTGTATGTCCATGGATGCCTGTTTATAGGGGTACTGAAAAAGGTAAAAGGCTGCAGCTATTGAATTTCATCCATTGTTGCTGTGTATTTTTGTGTTATGAGGTCAGCACAGAGACTTTGCCTATTCATGTGATTCTGAATGGCAGCTCTTTTGTCAGTATTGAGAACTTAGCAGCAGACTCTTCATTTAAGAATTGGGCAACCAACTTTTAGTTGCAATTATAAAGTTTACAACTAGCAGTTCAACTGCTCTCTTGATGACATGATTACCCAGTTAGAGAGCTGACATATTATAAACACCAAATAAAACATTTTTCTACACATTTTAGTTATGGTGAGGATTACGCCACCAGTAAAACAAGGATTTGGTCAGGAGGGCAGAAGAGACCAAGGGATCTGTGGAACTTTGGGAGACAGAGGGTGAGGCAGGGTCCGTAAATCCCAGGCATCTGCTTTCCTCTCTGAGTTGTTGCACAGAACTGAACTTTTGGTGACCTTTCTGACCTCCTGCCAGCTTATAGGAAGGAGAGACCTGATCTCTTTCTGTCCTCTTCATTATCTGCAAGACTGCTAGTTCTCGATTGTCCTCGGCTTGGCCAGCAAAAGTTGGTGCAGAGGTGGACAGCGTGGTGGTGGCCAGGGGTGAGCTGAGGACTGGAGTGTAAGAGATTGATCCATGAGCGACTGTCAACAACCTGACACTGAGTATGTGGTGGCCTGGCAGGTCTTTTTTCACAGACCAAGTATGGATTTTGTGGCCTAGCTACAGATTGGTGTTGGAGGCTCTAGGAAATTGTCTGTTTGTAGTTTGACTTAGATCATGTAGAGGTCCAGGCCCTGAAGTCCGTATTCAGGAGCGGGGTGAAATGAAGACCTGTCTCAATGTAAGCCTGTCCCAAATAGAGGCCTGGTTTCTCTGGCACTGGGAGTGTCCCAGGCCAGCCAGTGTTTGAGAATTCTGAGGTATTCATAAATCTTGTGCAAGTGTTGTTCCGTTTAATTACTTGCTGGCATAGGTTGCACTGAAGTTTGTCAAGATTCAGAAGTCTCTCAGTGTAAATAACTTGCTGTCCCGAATCACAACAATCTTCTGTCTGCATCATCATTTAGTCACTGAGCTCAGAGACATACCTCAGTCAGGAATCTGACTGGTTGGGAGTTAGTTGCACCACATATTTATATTACTCACCACATTTTGTTTTGAAAATCCTTCCCTAAGTTTTTAGTAACTGCAAGCTACTTTCAGACTGCTAATTATGGAATGCTGTGCACCGTAAAACATAGAATATTTAATGTAGTAAGACTTAAAAGACAACACACTGAAACATTTGTAAAGCTATCCAATCAAAGTAATAAATCTGTTAACAGGAAATCTTTGTAACATCCCACACAGTTATAACTTCAGAAAATAATCCTTGATATATTAAACTTGATTGCCATTCTTTAATATATGAATATAAATTGTGACCTTTATTCCTTACACTCTTGAATACATGGAGAAATCCATGTGTTTCAGGGTTGTAGTCACTTATTCCATGTATAGTTAAGAGTGAGAGGGAAATATCGAGACTCAGCTAATGTGACAATGATATGTGGTCATTTTGTCAAATGTTGCTGGTA
>BRZM01000042.1:856690-877022 GCA_033238685.1 Lates japonicus | reverse complement strand
ACAGTTAGATGTCTACATGTGCACACACACGCATTACTAAATCAAAGGTCCTATATTGTGAAATGGGTTTTAGATTAAAGCTATGAATTTGAAGATGCCCCTGCAGCTTACAAGGTTTCTACGATCGAAGGTTGTTTAGCTAGCAGTGCCCAAATAGCCGTGTGTTGTTCAGGGAGGTGGTAAAACTATAAGTTAAGGACTGAAAGTTTTACAGTTGTGTTGAAGAGTCCATGAGAAGGTCCATAGTCTGAACTGGCCATTGGGACTACTGGGACAACCACATAGCATCGTGGGCCAGTGACCATAAAAAAATCCAAGTGTTTACCAGACCACAGGGACTTTTCCTGTGCTTACCAGGACTACTGCGCATCTCCAAGGAAGAGGGACACAAAAGGAGGTTTAGAGACTGAACTATGAAGTAAAGCCTACTCAGGACTGGTAAACATTTCACAACCAAGAGTCAACTCCTCACTAACCCACCCCCTCTGGGTCGGTCCCAGTGAGCAAGTCCAAGAAATTTCGTCTCAGCCAACAAGGTCCCAGCTTGATCCTGCAGAAAGGCAGCAGCACTGTAGTCACTCAATTTGATGCTGTGGCCAGAGGACTAAAGCCAGCTAATCAGAACGCTTAAGCGATGAGTAGAAACCACCTTCCAATATGGGTAAAATTCATCTGCGGGGTTATTTATTTATTTCAGCACCACAGAAGTGTTTAATGACACACATAACCAAAGAGATGGTTTTTTGTGAGGACAATGAATGGTATAGAGAAGGGAAATTGAATACTTTTTAAAACGCAAATTGTACCAAATATCATAATTTACCACTCATCCTGTGATTAAATTGTTGGGTTGGGAACTTGATTATAACATCACTGCTTTTCAAACTGTGTCCTGCCCATCAACAACTAATCAAAACTGTCATTTTTGGCTGAAAATTTGTAGTTCATGAACCATTGCTTATAATAAGAAGCTAAATGAGAAAATATGATTTTCATTTTAATGTGTCAGTTATATCTGTGTCTAAACAGTTTTTAAATCGTTTTAGCTTTTCTGGTACAGTTTATTATTGTTGGAAGTGATATGTTTCCCACTCTACAGAGGATGATTTAAGCAAATAAGCAGTAAACTGGTAGCTCAGACTCTCTTCAAAACAGCCATGAAATGTGCAGTGAAAAAACACTCCCAGCAAAGATGATCCCTCTCAAATTAAAATCGGAGATCTCAGAACAGAGATCGGAACACACGCTCATGAAGCTCACCCCACATCCACCATTTGCTGCTATGATAAGTTCCTGAATATATACTGTCCTGTATCATCTTTGCATACATTTTGTTTAGTAACACACTCCCATACAGTACATGCTTATGATAACATAAACAGAAAGGGAGTGCTGAAGCCCTTTCTCATCTCTGTGCCCCTTGAGGCCTGATTGATTTTACTGCGCTCTCATCCTGCTGTTGACTAAGTGTATTTTAACGATCTACTCATATAACAGCACATACTGTACATGCCCCATATCCGCTGCTTTCTTCCTCTGTGTGTGTGAGTGTGTGTGTGTGTGGTGTCTTGGGTGTGGTTGCAGGATGCCCTGCGAGGGTGGCAACGGAAGCTCCGCTGGAGCAAGGCATGGACCCCACACACATATACACACACAGACACACACACACTTAAATATATACATATGTGTGTGTTAGGGCTCCAATGGGGCAGTCTACAGGAGGGCTGAACAACAATTAAATATTTCATCACTTCCATTATTCAGCAACTGCTACAGAGAGGGAGGGAGTGGCAGAGACCAAGGCAGAGAGAGGGCGATGGAGGCGGTGTGTGAACCTCAGTGCATCTGACATTCATATCAATAACATGGGTTTAATTGAAAAGAGGAGATGATGCAGAAAAACAATATTTATTTTTTCAAATATGTTGATACTCTAAACTACGTATTAAGAGGGAAATGCAAGAGGAGGAGGGAAGGAGGGATGAAGGAAAGCGAAGAATGATGCTGATGGAGGAGGAGAAGGAGGAGGGTGCGGCAGAATGGATGGGAAGGGCAGAGAGAGAGAGAGAGAGAGAGAGAGAGAGAGAATCAGAGACACGGTTGCATTCCTGGGAAATGAGGATAGTCACCATGGCAACTGCAGCTGAGAGTCACATGATGCGGAGGAGTGAGAGAGAGAGCGAAAAAGAGAGACAGAGTGGGAGGGTGGGGTGTGCCAGCAGACGACAGAGGAGGAGAGAAAGGAAAAGAGATGGTAATGAGGTGAAGTAATAAAATGGAGGGATAGATAGAAAGACTGCAGGAGGTGTGGAGGGAGGAGAGATAAACGACAGAGTGTATGTAAAGTCACAAGTGTGTCCGAGTGTGCATTTATTTACCATTGGGTTTTTTTTGTAGGCCACTGGATTACAGTGACGTCATGTGAGGCTTGTCTAGAGGGGGATTGATAAAGGTTGGACTATGAGAGAAAAGGGGGGTGGGGATATGGGGGGCTGATTGACAACAAGGATGATGAAGAAGATGATTTAAAGAGTGAACTCAAGCCTGAAAATAGAGGCGAGAAGAGGAGGGGTGAGAGAAAGAGAGAAAAGGGCCAGAGAACAGATTGTCGTCATGTTTTTTTCTGTGCGATAACTGAATTGCTGATGTTCACTGTGACGTCAACAAACGCTGTTGTTTTTCTTTTTTTGTCTGTTTCTGTCTTGCATATAGTACACTCTCGTACATGCTGTTTGTGTCTGTGTTCCTTCATACATGTCAAGCAAATAACAAAGGGGTTTTTCATGTCGTCTTTAACAACTGGCCTGTGCCAACAGGCCTGTGCCAACAGGCAACGCGTTGATCTGATGGTCCTTGTCCATTTGCCCAATTTGGTCATGTCTGGAGTTTCATCACTTAACACATTGCCATGACTTTATAACTAAAATTTCTTATTTATTTTTTGTTATTTTTAATATTCTGCATGCCATTTATTTTTTGACGCACCAACATTATACTGGACTTAACACTATGTTTGCTTCAGTTGTACTACTTTATATAGCAGTACTTCTCATTACATATCATCCTTGTTAGTTGAAGAGAGTATTATTATTAAAGTAGACACCTAAACCGCTTAATAAGGCCAGTATATGGGCAAGTAATGACCATCTTTATCTGGCACAAGTAAAAAAACATTTGAATACATGTTTGAATTATTGATTGAATAAATTTACAGTAGTCTGTTTTTTAAGATTTAAATAATAATTAAAGAACTGAATGTTAATTGTGTCCTGATACACCCTGACTTACAGAAATTCTCAGCATCTCAGTGTCAGATAACTTTGTGAGCAGATACACCTGTGCTTGGCATTTCTACATAAGTTACATAGCGCAGGTTTTCAGAGTTCATTCATTTTGTTTGTAGTGTGAGAATTGTGTGACTTGGTGTCTGAAAACTAAGGAATGATGCAGATGTTTAATCTCACTTTTGAGAAAATGGAATTAAATGAAAAGTCCTTTTAATCAAAAGCTCTGAACACACTCAGCAGAAATGTATTGTGCACCAGTAATGCACTAACAAGAAAACTGAGTATAACTAAAATGTGAATGTGAGAGAGAAGAGATATTTCTGTTCAATAATGTCTATTACACAGCTTTGTTGTAGTTGGTCTATAAAGGCGTCCTAAGGTATGTTATTATTGATGTTCATTTTGTTGATTTAGGATTAAATTATCTTACCATATGTTTTGCCCCAACACATTACACATTTGTTACTGTGGCTGGCCTTAAATTACTCAAGCCTGCAGTAAAATAACTGCTAAGAGTGCTTCATAGATGGCATTTTATCATAAATCAAAACATGTTGTCAGGGAGTTGTCTGTACAACACCCGGTGGCAGATTAATCAGTAACTACAATAACCAGTCCAAAATGGCAGACTTACCAACATTTAAAAACTTAAAGGTGCCATATGCCTCATACCAAGTTTTTGCTCTCTCTACATAGCCAACATTAGCATTAACAGCTTTTTAATTGCCAGACTAGAAGAGATGTTGTAAGCATCAGCATCAAACGTCATTCCTTAACCCTCCAAGAGCTGTCTCTATTAATGCCAATGTTGAGTCTTGTCTCTATTATCTATCTATCTATCTATCTATCTATATTTCTATCTCTTTTTTTCAACAAAGGTAGCATGCTACCCAGCTAGCCTGAGCCCATCCCTTGATAGTGAGTCAGTTTGCCCTCAGTCCAGCATGAGAAGATAAAGTCACGCCTCCCAAAGAGCGTATTCCAACTTCTTGTCATAAACACAACAATGGCTGAAGTAGGCAGATGTTGATGTTAATGTTGGCTATATAGCAGTAGCAAAAACTTACATATACCACCTTTAATTGCACAACTTTTCCTGGCTTCATAAAATGTCAAAGACCAGTCAATCAGCATGAAGTTCTTTCCCAAAGTGGATTTTATAACTGTAGACTGTAGACAAGTGGCTGCTCTGCCTCCCATGTGCCAGTGTCGGTCCAAAGTCTTCAGCCTGAAATACATCAGCAAAAAAACAAGCTTTTTGTGCAGTAATCCATCATTAATGTCATTTCACTGAGATGGAGGCTGCACATCTTCACATCCTTTAAGAGGCTGCAGGGCATTTGCTCTTTACACTTGACTTTTATTAAATTAAATAGAGAGATAAAAACTAATCAGGCCCAGAAATTCAGGAGGACATGAGCCTGAGCATGCAAAGCTAAAATGTTTCAGCCAAATTATTTTAAGACATGAGATCAGCTGTTTAGAGGAGAAAGAAAGAGCGAGCACATCTGTGTTATACGGAGCGGAGAGGAGCTACAGCCACAGTGTTTTCATCATTTACAGAGATACATCTATGCATATATGAACTGAGTTAATCTTACTTGAGAAAGAGAGTCTCTCTTTATGCTTTTAAAATTAAATGATACTCGTCATGTTACCCTCAAACTAAACTAAAGACCAAACTAGAATGTTGTATTCTAAACTTTAGATTTAAATAAAATCTGTGACATCTCTAAATTCAATTTAACTCTAAATCTGAATTAAACACAAGTAAATGTCAAATTTATTTAAAATGAATTTGATTTAATACCTTAACTTAATGTCACCTTAACTTAAAGTAAATGAGACAAAATTCTAGTGTAAAACTAAGACTAACCTAAACCCAACCCAAATAACTAAAATAAACTGACCTAAAATTCGAACGAACGAAACTGTTGTAGTCTTTTCAGAATAAAAAGAAATAAACTTATAGAATCTAACCTGAACTAAAGTTAACTTCACACTTGACTTGACAATGAACACATAAGAAGAGACTTTAAAACAAAATGACATGAACTAAAGTTAGCTGTGCCCAGTGTGCTGTGTGGAGATGTGACCAGACTGCATGTCAGAACTGTTCACCATGGCAACCACAGATTATCTGATTAATTAATGAACCTTTTACTGCGTCACCAGCTACTGTTGTTAATCACTCACGCACTGTTTGGCCTGCAGCTAACACACAAACACACAAATGGCCACTTTGAGGCAGTAAAGTAATGAGCTCTGTGTGTGTGTCATCTCCAGGGTATCTGAATGGAAGAAGATTTGGTGGAAATCAATGGCTTGGGAGTCATAAAAGGAGTGTTTCTTTTCATCAAAAGTATTCAGAGCATATGCTGCAGCCCAAGGCCTTGTTTCCAACCCTGGAAATCTTATTAGGGTGAAAAGTAATGATTAAAACATTTAGTGTGTCATCCTGCACAGATGCACCACAAGTAGGCCAAAAGCATTTAAAGCACGTTAAAGAATAACATGCATCTCATTCTCACTATCACATGAAAATACTAAATATTAGAAACACAATCATAATTAAAAGACGTCAGTTCTGCTCTGTTAGTGTATGTGTGTTTTCAAAGCTTAATTATATGTATTTTATGTTGTCTCTCTCTTTGTCTCAGGAGATCTTTGAACCAAACATGTATTTAATCTCACATGGTGACAAATATGTGAGTGTTTTGAAGCAGTAAATGATTGTTGATTGATGGTTATTAATGTGACAGTTTTGGACAATTGCTGCCAGATTTACTTCTGTTGGTTGTATATACTACCTTTTATAATATACATATTTATGAATAAAACACTAGCAACAAAAAGATAAAATAAACGCAAATACAAACCTTAGGAATACTAGGCCCAGAAACAGGGCACAAACATTCTCCTCCTTGTGTCCTCAGAGCTCCGCAATGCCTTTTGGCTTGTTTCTGGCAACATCTATGCAGAGTGGATGTCCTGAGATCGGGCAGGGCCCCTGGGGCTCAAATTCGCCTTCTCACCGGGAGAGGTAACATATGTTTCTGTGTCTGTGTGTCTTGAGGAATGGATGTACTGCCACATTTATGGGAAAGGATTGCTACTGCAAAATTATATTCATGGGAGAATGTAATCAACCTGTTTCCAAAGTTTTTTTTCCTGTTTATGTAGCCTTTTCAAAGACATACCCAGATTCTAGCTGTAGGTACCTGATAGAAACTTGTATCACTGTAGCTGTAACATGTTTGTGCTTGTTTTGTCATTTATCTCTTGTTGTGTAATTATGTGTGTGACTGCAGGAGGCTGTGGTCCTGTGGATGGCTGATGCTAAAGTGAGGTCCCTAGAGAGGAGCATCTACTTTGAGATTCCTGTCAGATGTACTTGGTGCCTGGGTTCACCACATAAAGTCTTCTACAAGTCTGCTGAGGACAAGGTAGGAACGCTTCACTGCACAGTTCCCTCATATGAATGGGTGGGGTACTCTCCTCTATCTGCATTTACTCACCCACTGTTTGCAGTAGATAGACCAGAAATACTACACACGTTCACCTGTTAAAATGACTTATTTTATCTTACTGAGATCCATTTGTGATCTTAATCATCCTGTCCTTTATCTCTCTGGCAGCCCACTTTTCCCTAGGATCATGATAGTTTGTTCAAACCCGACTGGTTCATCAGTGACATGCTATGTTTGGTATGTTGCTTGTTTAATCTTTTACTAAATAAATGTGTCTAGTTGTCAGTATGTTTTACTTGAATGTGACACAGTCTACTGTGTTCTTCAATTAGCTAAAAAGAAAATTTTTGCTTATTTTTAGATGAAGATCCACTCTCCATCACCTCACAAGCAGGTTCCTCTAAATGTAACGACTAATTTCTCAACTACTTCACCCTTTGGAGGGTACGTAGTCTCTGCCTAGGGTACATTTGTACACTTTTGTGTCTGTGTTCTATATTGTTATATGCATATTTTTGTATTTAGGTTTTTATACCCATAGTTATCTGTTTTAGAGCCACAGGCCAACATAAGTTTGGTTTGAGGTGAACAATGGACTCACTTGCATCTTTGATAATTTAGAAAGTACAGAAGTCATAAGTCAATAAGAAGTCATAAATTTGACACCCAGCTTGTCTATGCTGATGTATGTTTTGGTGAAAATGATTTTAAGTATTGAATTGTGCCTTTCTTCTGTGTAAGAGTCATATCTCTGATAGTCCCAGAAGTAATGTATGCTGATCTGGTGAGTTGTGTTAAGGGTAAGTTATTTTTTCTGGTCACCAGTGAACAACTGTTCTCAGTCGTATCACACAGAAATATCCTCTCATTTGATTCTTGACAAAATCTTCGTCAAATCCAGGTCCTTTTATGCCTGTCTGTGACTTTGATATAGAATATTTTTCAGCAGGTGACCTTTGTGTCACTGTCTTAATTTCCAGACCTGTTTGACAATCTGGACTGGAAAGTAAACAAGATGGACCTATCTGCAGTGACTGTTTAGATCCTCTGAAAGAAGCTTGAGCTTCACTGCGTACAGTTCCTCATATGAATGGGTGTGGGGTGTACCTTGCCTCTATCTGCATTTACTCACCCACTGTTTGCAGTAGATAGGATTGTAGAACTGGTCTACAAAACGTATGGTGCCATTTGATACCAGTTTATTTTTCAGGACATCCTGTTTGACCTGACAACCACCTGGTTAAGAAGTTTGTCCTCCACTAACTACCCTGGACATTACAACTTCAATATGTAAATATCTTGCTGACTTAGACTTATTTATGCGTTTCCTTTTACCTAGCGTTTTGCTTTACTCTCTGTCTTTCCACAATAGTTGACAGTATTTCCCTATTTTTACTTCCAGCCATTGTAGCATTTCTGTCCCTATTTTACAGACGTTGATTGTGTTTTCTCTCACATCACAGATATCGATGTGACTTCAAGATTCCACTATTAACAAAAGGTGAGACATTTTCAGTTACAACCATCTCTATCAAGAATTTGGCCTGTGTCTAGCATGAATGTGATGTTTTTTTTTTTTTAACCTCTTTTCATCTAATGTCTGTCTCTGTTTCCTGTCTCCATGCACTTTAGAAGGAACTGATTCTCAGACAGAGGACTGCATCTTAACCACCTAAGCAGCAAGGTCAGTTATGATAGAATTCTATAAAATGATGAGCATTTGACTGAAGCCAGAGGTTGGTTTGTTGTAATCTTCACAAGATGGCCGTGGTAGGGATGTTGTGATTTGACATGGGGTCTTGCTTTTTGTGTCTTTTTCAGCGAGTTCAGCTTTCTAATACAGGACTTTGTATCTCTTTGTTGGGGATTATAGGTTGTGATGTTTCAGTTGTTCTTGGCATCACTGTCGAAACCTGGTCTCTGCATCACTAGCACTCCTGTATTTGTTATGCCATAAACATGGTAGTTTGCGCTATTTTATAATGTTTTATAAGTTAGCCAAACATTTCTTGAATGTTCTGTTTAATTCCAGTCTACAGCTGTTTGGGTCGTTAATATTTGGCAGCAACTACAGCAAGTAATTTTTGGATCATTGGAGCATTGATCTGCCCCAGACCTGGCAACTATGAGACTGCTCCTAATTAAGTTTTAGTGGAATCGGATAATATGACCTCTGTTGTAAATTGTAGCTACAGTTCCACTAGTTATGTTACTACAGAGGAAGTAATATAATAAAAGTCCCATGATATCACTTTTATCCACTAAAAATATCCCATAATTTTCCCAGATTTTGCTTTGGGAAAATCCACAGTGGTTTATCTGAATGCATCCTGCCACTGTAAATACCAGCAGTAGCATTTTTATGTTCTTTTTAACACCATCACCTTGAAGCTTATACAACCACAGTTCTCTTGTTATTTTACCAATCAACCTTTTTATACAGGTCTAGTGTATCACCTTGTGACACAAATCTGTGTTGACAGTGGATAAAATGTTTTTTCATCTAATCTCAAAAATGTTTTCTCTTGAATTATCTGTTAATCTCTTATTTCTCTCTCAGTGGGATCAGATTCAGGAACTGCTGGGTCATCCGATGGAAAAACCTGTAGTGCTCCACAGGTAAAGAACATACACATGATCTTGCATGTGCACAGCTACTGTAATATGGATCACAGAAGTCTAAGATCCTTTGTGAGCATAATTCAGTGCTGTCATTGGCAGGGTTTCTGTAGCAAACTTTGAGACATTTGGGACAGTATCCAGATGAGTATCTTTATTATATGTTTGTGTTTGACAGGTCCTCTTCAGCCAATAATACCAATCCATTCGGCTCTACCTTCTGTTTTGGACTGCAGAGGATGATCTTTGAGGTCAGAACACTTTGGTCTCTAAAGTTATACCTAGCATTACAGCCTTGACAATGTGTAGGCAGCCTTAATTAAAATCTAGTACATAAATTGTCTTAGGGGCTACATTACACTGAGTAAGAAATCTCCATAACCACTTTCCAGACTTATTGAGGTACAGCAGCTATGACTATTTAAATTCTCCACTCAGGAGGAACAGAATTTGACCTAACAGAATTTTTCCCGGCATCTTAACTTGTATGTAATCAGTTTCATCTGAAGTGAGTTTCATTTGAACATGTTACAGGATATAGAAGAAACTGTGATTTATTAAAACTCTTATTAATAGCCTACTACTGGCATCACAAATTCATACAGGACTTGAATTACAGATACACTTGAAATCTAACTGTGGTTTTTTGCTGTTCTTTGTTTTTGTGTTTTTTAACCAAAAGCCTTGAAAATTGACATTTTGTTTGCACACAGAATGTCTGAATACTTTAACTCCATACCTTTGTAACACCAACGACCTGACTTCCTCTTCCCAGGTGATGCAGAATAACCACATAGCATCAGTGACTCTCTACGGTGCTCCAAGGACTGCCAGTCAAGCCCGACCTGAGTCCAGCAGTAGTTCCCACTGAACAAGTAACCAGAACCACATCCCATTCTGGCCTGTCCTGAATCTAGTACCTCTTCTGACTGAACGTCTAATCCAGAGCCAGATTTTTAACCAAGCAGACCTAACCGAGAACAACTAAGTTATTAATGCCCAGCTCAGATGCTAAACATTAAGCAGAAACACAACCCAAGAACCCAAGATGACTCAGAAACAACCAAATCAGACCTGACATTAATCAGCTTTTCCTAGTGGGTACTAAGATTTATTCTTCCAATCAGACACACCCAGCCAGCACACTCATCAAAACTCTGACTATCCAGTGACGCCCAGGATCTGTTAATGTGGTCGCAGTGCTGGAGCATAGATGCTTTGAAATGAAACCGATGAAATTATTTTTTGGTTGTGTGGGAATATCACTCTGGTGCTGCAAACTAACATGGTGAAAAAATCTGCATTCTGGTAGAGCCTCAGCTGTTTCCTGTCTCCATCCTGTGACTGCATCCGCCCAGGACCACAGAAGAAGAGTTTGTCCAGACTGTAGTTTGGGCGGCATGGTTCCACCAAAACGTGACAATAACCTCCATAACATTGTGGTGAGACAGCTAGCATTTGAATTCATTGGCTTCAAAACTCTAAATGCTTAACATCAGTGGTAGAGTTGTGAACTTAGTATGGCTGCTGCTGAAAACTGCTGTGGCCAAAGTCTTGAAACAAACCCTGGCTTGACCCTCTGACTATACATCAACCAACCACACTGCCAGCTCAACCAGTGCCGCCTGTCTTCCTGCCACAACTTCAGAACCAGACCCGACTGGCTCAGTCCAAAACCCGGATTCATCCAAAACCGCAAGAACCAAATCAGCCCAGCCCAACCAAGAGACATCAGAGCCAAACTCATCGAGAGCTGCAGAGGACTGTTACCAAAAACAGAAAAAAAGATGAGTATCCAGATTTGGTTGTATGAGAGAAGAACCAAACACACTCAGGGTGTGGAGAGAGACGTGGCCCAGAATGTGACCTGCTCCACAGACGGGCCAATCAAACAAGATGTGAAGCCTCTTTTAAGCAGAATGATCCAAACATCCAACATCACCTCCCCAGTTATTGTCTCCCTCTTCATCCTTCTACTCGTTCTTCAACTTTGTTCAGTGGTGCCCTCAAAGACACTCACACACACACACACACAAGCACACACACAAGCACACATTACAACAGTAAGCACTCTACTAACCCAAACCTGTTACTTGCTGCTCTGGACGTTAGCGTCACACACACTCACATAAATTAATATCTGCATGTGTTAGACTGCTGGTTTTTAAAATTTTCATTTCAAGACTTCAATTCAAGCACACACACACAGCATTTCAGCTCCTTCACTACTGTGTCCTCATGTATTTCTAATACATAAAAGCTGGCTCTTCTTTTTTAGCCTTTTAAGCGCTACACAAGTATGGAAAATCGCAGGCATGACACAAGAATTTGCATGAACTTGGCAGACGTTTTTGAACAGGAAGAGACTTATTACAAGCACAAACTGGCGAAACTGTTGTGTTTATTTGATCCTGCATGTTATGAGGGGCATCGACTTGGCACACAGTTTCTTTATTTCTCTCTGCCCTCTGTCCCTCATTCACACCGTGACCATTTTCATTACGCTTTGTGTTTTTAAACTCTGTTTCTTCATTTGCACTAATACACACCTTTTTACTTGACTGGTTGATTGTGCGCTATGCTTAGAGATGGATTCATGGAGAAATTTGGAGAGAGAGCGGTGTGTGTGTGTGAATGTATGTGTGTTGTTTGTTGTTTTTTTTAATCCAAAAGTTTGGACAGAGGAGGGGTCCTCCTGTGGTGCATGGTGTTTGCAGTCATGTCCTCTGTGTTACACTCTTCTCCCTCTGTTTCCTCTGCGCTTTCTTCATCTCTACATCTGATTGATGCATTGCAGTTCATCTCTCAGCAATGTCTACATTTATTTCTTTTTTGAATTGCCAAATGCTACAGCCAAAGACGTTTCAGGATGATTTCATTTGATCTGCCGACATTATCACTGTAATCTCTTGTCTGAACCTGTCCAATGGAGAGAGGCGTTTTTTGGCCTTCTCCTCTCTTTTGCATCACATCTGCACATCAGAGTCACTGCTGTGGTAAAGCCTCTAAATTCAGCTCCTGGTTTCTCTAACTGCTGACAGTAATTACACAGGGGAAAAATTGGCCGATTTTATGTGAGTGTTTTGAAACCAATCAGCCTGTCTTTCATCTGGATTCGGTTAGAGACACGTTAACAATAGTAACAACTAGTGTCGTCCCTGTTGTGAGTGTGTCTAAATAACAGTGGTTATTGTTGTCACAGAGCTGTAATTTAAAGAATTACCACTATTTCTCTGTGGATTCTGTACACTCAGAACATCAGTCATTCCTTCATCGTAATATATGACTGCAGTTTGCATCTCCCTCCCAATGTATAAATTTAAGTTCTTTTTAATTACAAGCAACTGAATAAACTGTGTATTAATTTTAATACACATATTCTCTTCATTGTCCCTTGATACAAATGCCATCTGTTTTTATTTTTTCACAGTTGCTTCGGGGTTGAAGTCAGGGCCTGTATACATGACATAATGTGGAAAGTGCTGACCAGAGACAAATTTGTTTTTTGTTAAGAATTAAATGCAGGTGGGTCCCCAAAACGGAACTTTTTTTTCTTAAAAAAAAAAACCAAAAAAAAAATGGGTCTTTTGTTTTGAGGTAGCGTCTTATAGTTTTGACATTCAAACTTCAAACTTGCTTGAGTGATTTATTTTACTTTGCACGTTTTCATTACTAGGATCTTGTACATGGCCCTCCACAACCCCTGCTGAGTAAATTGATTGCTGCGTTTTATCCCTCACTGAAACCAGTGGGCAACACATGTGAGTTAGCTGCACTTTAAACCTGATTTTCAATAAACAGTATGAAAACATTTTCATAGTAATATCAAAAGAAAACAAAATTTTACATGAATCATAATTCCTAATCAACAGTAAACTTTTTTTAAGAATCACTACACTAACAGTAGTCTTTATTTACGGTACCTTGTTTCTGGTACAGCATGGCTCTGAACTTTTGGATTGTTAAATAAGAGTGGGTTCTCACTGTACACATGAACACAAGAAAACCAAGTTAAGGAGCAGTTGAAGACATGGATTTCTAAGCCGTGTAAATCCAATTATTCCTCAGAACAGCCTAACTGTTGTTCTTTTTTTTTTTATGTATTCAGACCCAAATTCTTTTGGAGTTGATGTTGATGTACAAATGCTGTAAATAGTTGTGTGCTCTTATTCTGGTGTCTTCTTATCTACATGATCTTAATGGCTTGGTACAGACACAGCTGACTCAGGCATCAGCTGAGTATCTTAATATTTCCTCCTTGACTCTAATGAAATCTCAGGAGGAGGTGTCTGCTCACAACTGACTCATTAACAATCACTGGAAAGGTTTTTTTTTTTTTTTAAATTCCAGACCACTCAGTATTGAAACTTTTTTTTAACGTGCAATGCTAAGGCTGCAAGTACACAGACGTGTTGGGTGTCAGTAGAAAGCCCTGCTTCAGCTCCGCTTGAACTGCTACTGCAGAGTGTTCATGTTCGATCCACAGAAAATACAGAAAACCTCCATCGATAAAGACGAGGAAAACAATAATCCTTCTTCACATTTGGACTGGAAGAGAGTTCTTATAGAAATATTTTTGAAGAGTAGACAGAATCAGTTTTGGATTCTAGCTTTGGCATGTTGCTAGCCTGTATGTCCTTGTGTTTACACTAGAAAAAAATATCTCTTTGGCCACAGCTTTCTTGTAGCCACATTCCCTCCCACATGGTTTCTGGAGCCAGGAAAGACAGATGTCCCACACCTTGCTTTTCTGAAAAGGAGACCACTGAGTTGTATAAGGAAACAGATGTAATATAACTGTCATGAAAGCTATATTCAGACATTTTACTACCACTTGCTTTTGTGCGAGCAAATATGAGAAATCCAGAAAAAAAAACACAAAACTGTTGAACATTGTGCCTCATCTCCCACCGAGCCTGACTTTGACTTCTGTCTCTATCTCCTCTGTGAAAAGGAAACTCCTTGTACATACAGTTTGAGAATGCATATGAACTGCATCATTGTACAGTATGTATGTATGTGTCACTGAGCATTATCAACAAGCTAACATGGTATTATGGTCGTCTCAGTAATTTTAGTTTTCCTGTTACCTGCAGAGAATGGCAGGTTGGGTTGGGTTTCCTAAAATGAGGATGGGTTTTCAGAATTTGTTTTCACCATCTCAGTGTTTTGTATTTGATCTGTTTTATGTGGTGTGTGTGTTTATAACTACATTAAACACCCAGAACAATGTCTAAATGTTCACAGCCCTTAATAGTTACTGTGGAATACATGAGTTTAGCAAGGCAATTCTGCCAAGAAAAACCAAACAGAAGATGTTATCTGTTAAAATATAGATGCGTGCTGACAGGGGGATTTTAATTAAAACCTGAATGAAAACCATTCTTTGTCTCCCTCCACCCTCTGCTGAATTTGAAGAAATTGGTCATTTCCCAAAAGATCTCAGGGCTAACGCGAGCTTTGCTTCGCTGGAAGCAGATCAGAAGTGGTCAAAGATGATTGGAAAAAAAACACAGAAACAACAGTGAATGAAGCAAATCAAGAGGCTTCTTTTGGACAATATACATAAATGTCCAGCATGACACACACATTAGATGCTGACAGAGAAAAATGATTCTCCGTTTTGGTAAGCCCAGCCCAGCGACATAGACGGCCATTGCTGTGATGATGCATTATTACTGAGAGATGGAGAGAGAGAGGAGCTGTGCGGAGCCGGGTAGTTAATCTCACCCAAACTCAGGTGGACATATCACATCTTTGTTTTTCTGATATTTTTAAGACAGAAAAACAAGTGAACTTTAATCCGGAGGTCTGTGTGGCTTTTCAATTTAATCTGTTTTTTTTTTTGTTTTTTTTGGTTTGTTTATTTCACTGAGTGGAGGAATGAGTGATTGTCATAATCAGATTGTTGTAATTTATAATGGACAGCTTCAGTTCAGTGTAATGTTAATCTCATATTAACGCTTTGTATTATCTGTCCTTGGTATCATATGTTCTGTTGCCCATCCCCCTTTACCCCTCTCAGTTTTTTTTTGTTTTGTTTTTTTTGTGGACTCTATTCATTTTAAGCCCATTTCTGGAAATGGGACAGTTATACTTAATTAAAACTTGTGAAATTCATTGGAATGTGGCGTTTTATATTTTGAATACTATAACTTTGTGTATGAAGAAATACATAGATTTATTCAGCATGTCCACTGAAAAAAAGGCAATAACAATACCATGTAGTGCAATGAGAAGGATTAGGTTGACTGAATGCTTTGCTCCAGCAAAATATTTCTTTTGACAGTGTTTGATGATGGTTGTTGAGATGAGCTACTGCTGTGCTTGCTCTAACAACTCCGATGCAACATTTGGACTTTTATGAAATCAAATGCTCACTGTTCATTGACATCAAAGTTCATTTTCTGTGTGTGCAACCAGGATATGAAAAAATAAAAAATAAAAAATGTGGATGTGAACAAGATTTGGGAGGCTTTTATTTCTTAGTTTACACAACCATGAAACCTCAAATTTATAATGCAAAATTGAATTCAGCCACGAGCTAAACCTCAGCATCTGTTTTGTATCTAAGCCTGGCAGAATTATTATTGGTCAAAAAGACAGAGACAGTTTTAAAATGATAAGGTTGAAATCTAAATGTATTCTCTCCAGTGAAATCCTGAGTTCCCTCTTCCAATAAATTCAACTCAGTTTACTTATTTACACCTTTGCCTTATTGTTATGCCAGCATGTATGGACATCAGCAAGGGGACATGCATGCAGTGATCACATCAGAAATTTTTGCCTTAAGAAATGAAGCTGTGTTGGAGGAACGTTTCCTGGACCTTTTTCAAAAAAAAAAGAAGAAAAAAAAAAGAAACACGTATAATTGTTTTAATTAACAATCCAATATCCCAGAAATGAAACTCCACTACACACACTGATCAAAATGACTTTGTGTTTACATCATAGACTATAGTTGCATGCATACATTCAGGTGAGCCATGTTGTGTGGCTTAACAACAGACATCAGGACAGTGAAGGCTTTCATATGATGTGTGAACACAAACTTCTTGTAGCCATTTTGTTGAGGCATCATTTGTGAAATTCAGTGTCTTAGTCATAACATTTATTTGCTCTTACACAGCCAGAATGATTATTTTTTGCTACTGACAATGACGCTCTCACTTAGTGACTAAAGTAGTAGTCACTAAGATGAGGAGGGTAAAGATGATAAGAATTTTAAAGAGAATGGAAAACAGCGAATCAATCATTATAATTATAGTGTTATAATAATCATAATCATTAAGTGTTCACATTTAAGTACACAAGCCTCATTCAGCAGAAGTTTTGTTTGTGTGTGTTTGTGTGTGTGTACTGTGGTCCCAGCTGGGTCCCACTGTGCAGCTGGTTTCCATTTAGGCTTCATCTGTTGTTCCTCCAGGGAACAGATAATGTGACCGTCCATTTTTGCTTCTATCCAGCATAACATGGAAGAGAGGAACATCTCTGAAAGTCATTCACATCAGAACACAAAATTGTCCTCTATACCGTCTGCCCACGTTTCCAGTGCTTACAGCCATTTCCAGTATCAGCAGTCCACACAGGCCAAAGAGAGTCAGACTGTAAACACTGTAGTGGTCTCAGACACACACAGGCGTTTAAACTTGGATTGGGTTAAACCAGCTAACCACATTTAGTCATGTTGTCCGTGTCAGTATTAAGGTGTCTCTGTTTGAAACACACCCCATTCTGAGGATTACATTCAAAAGTCCAGAGAGATTCAAGTCACAACACAATCTTCTTTGCAAATCAAAATCTTGCTGCGTGATTGTTCACAAGCACTGTATCAACAGACAGATGGGGCTCTGATGGCAACAGCTCCAAATTCTCTTCGGGATTCCTTACTGAAAAGTCTCAAGCATATTTGCCAATTCATTTCCCCCGAGTTGATCTGCCAGCTTGGACAAATTCTTCTATGACTCAACTGCGCTTTTGAACACAAAACAGTCATTTCAAGTTGGCCGCAGATCCTGTGCTATAACCATTCTGTAAGGCTCTTGCAAATCCCCTTCAGTCTTGCAGAAAGTCACTAATGCATGATGAACACCCGCTTCTCACCATAGTCTGTCTCCTCTCCTGCCTCCTCTCCTGTCCTTCCCCTCCACTTAAAGGGCCAGGACGTCAGACTTGTCCTGTTGTGGCAGCTCAGTTTGGGGTCGTGCAGGAGGTTCCACATGAGCCAGATCTGTGGGACATTGAGGCTGTGAACAACCATGAGTTCTTTATAGAAACAGGGGTCAAACGTCTGAAGGTGGGGCGCTGCAGATGGTCAGGGAATCCCGAAAGTCCGAAAGCCCTGGTGGCGTGACGGTTTGACCCCGATGAGCTGGAGGCACATTCCCAGAAAAACATCATCGGGGAAACAACCCACCAGTGATAAAAAGATCATTGTAGATCAAAGAATTCTGATAGTAGACATATAAAAATGGCAAAACTTTTTTTCTCTAATTTGAAGTACCTGTTGACATGCAGAGCTAAGTCTCCGAGCTGTGTCCCACATGACAAACCCTCCTCCCACAGCGTATCCGGTACAAACCCTCCATACACAAACGCTAACGTGAGTACTCTGGAACGCCACAATAGGTTTAGCATGGATAATAATGTCACCGACAAACAGATCCTCATCTGACTTTTGACCTTGTAATATCTCTAGTATGTTCTCCATATCTGCCACACATCAGCATCGCCTGAAGAGAAACTCCAGTAAAAAAGAAAATAGGAGCAAGCGCCAGGTATGAGCTACAGGCTAAGAATCCTACAAACTCTTTTTCTTCTTTACAGATCAATCCTGATGAGGCAGCTGTTGTTAACCCATTTCAGAAAATGCTTCTCTTCAGCTAGGTTGAAGAAAGTGTCTCAAAGTCCCAAAGAAGGATATCCCAAAGGTCTCACTCTCAGAGGCCATTGTGAGCCGATCCAGAGGCAGAGCAGTCTGACTTCTGGGAACCCCCAGGAAAACAGTACGAATGGACACACCATTTTGGAAATGTCCTCCTTACCCCATGTCCGACGTACTACCTAAAAGAATCCATGGGGGGGAAAGATATCACTGCCCAAGAAACTAGCTAATAAAAAAAAAATTACTTCAGTTTCTATTGCCCACTGGAGCAGTATGCTAGCCAAATATTTACTTATTATTAACTTGTTGACAGACATGTAACAAATTAATAGTCTTGTTTTGTTCTCCACTAACTCCCTGAGGTATATATGATATGCATATATAACACACACACACACACACACATACATATATGTATGTGTATGTATGTATGTGTGTGTGTGTGTGTGTGTGTGTGTGTGTGTGTATATATTTCGAAATGTTGATGGTAGCAGCTTTAACTTAGCAGCTTTAAACTTTGAAACACTTGTTATTATTCAAACAAATACAGTCTAAATTCTGTCCTGATTCACAACTAATACATCATACACTATATAAATCACATACATTATGTTTTTGCAATGGTATACACACAACATTGCATAATTTACCTGACGCTTATCAAAATCTGCAGCAACAGATTTCACCGCAATGAGCATGTAGGGAACAGTAATAGGCCCTTTATCTCCTCGTCCTCCTCCTTCCTCTGCCCCTCTGATGTGACATTTCTCTGGCTGGTCTATGAGCAGCTTAAAGTCTCTGTTGTCCTTTTCTCTCAGATAGCCCTCAAAGTCAAATGGCGGCATCGTGGGCAAGGCATTGCCAGCAGTCTTGGTCGGCACAGCATTCTTCCGTCGCGACTTGGATTTCCGCTTAGATTTGACCTGAGGTTTGGACTTGGCCTGAGGAGGTTTTGATTAGGACTGGGGCTTACAGGCAGGCAACTGTGGCTCTGAAGAGCTGGACGGGAACTGCTAATTAGGAAAAATGATGTAAGACAGAAGACAGGGGACATTAATTATAACAATGTCATCTTAATGAGCATATAGTAAACATTCATCAACTTATGTGCAAAAATGCTTCTCAGAATTTCAAAGTGATAAACAAGTGCAGAAGTTATAGATGGACACACACACAAACAGAAATACAAGCATATTGTGTGTACATACTGTACATCGATGCACTCAACATATGCTGTATGACTATTCATATAGCACATACTGTACAGTGTTCTAATACTGCCTGTGGATTTTAACACCACAGTAGACAGTATGTGAAAGTGCTATCTCTCTGTAAGCATAAACAGCATCACATCCTTATGTGGGATTTGAGCTTCCTTAACCTTATAAATGGCCAGAATGTGTATGCTCTATAAATGGGGATGTCACTCTGTTGGTCAGTCCACCACTTTGATCCAGACTGAAATATCATATATATATATATAAACATGTTAATCTGTTAATATGTTTGCTTAAAGTCATCTCTCACTATAGCAATTATGCACAGGGATCTCATCACTTCATACTTAATTTGTCTGATCATACTACAGTACTACTGTGCAGAAATCATGCAACTGTTGCTGATGCAATGATCTAGTTTATGTATTTTAATACTGACTCCTTGCTGACCCTTGTTAATTCTCAAATGATGCTGAAATGTGGCAAACCAGGCTTTAAAAATCATTGCTGGTGAACATTTTTAATGTATTCATTATGCTAGGTGAGAAAAAGCCACTTCCACTGTGATACCTGCAGCATACAACACATAAATTAGCTGAAATATACCCCTTGAGACCTTGGCTCACTTTGCCCCACTGGCTCAGTAGGTCCTACTGGAGCTGGTAGAGCTATGGATTTCCAGGCTTCCAGAGAGGTCTGTCCCACCCAGAGAGAGACAACCTGAAACAGAAACACATGGGTAAAGCCGATGCACATGGTAAATGAACTGTGAACAAAAAAATATGTTAATACAAACTTGCACTGATTGTTCCGGCTTACCTGGCGCAGAGCAATACGTAACTAATGGGCATACCA
>BRZM01000042.1:786163-856590 GCA_033238685.1 Lates japonicus | reverse complement strand
GGAGCAGCCCTATCCCCTCGTCCTCCTCTTCTGCCCCTCTGATGTGACATTTCTCTGGCTGGTTCAAGGAGCAGCTTAAAGTCCTGTTGTCCTTTCCTCAGATAGCCCCCAAAGTCAAACGATGGCATCGTGGGCAGTACTGCCAGCAGTCTGGCCTAGCCAGCATCCTCACGCCGACCTGACCCCCAGATCTTGACCCTGAGGCCTGACCCTACCCTGAGTGGAGGCCCTTGACCTGGACCACCACAGGTCCTGAATATTTGATTTAAACCGCCAATCAGGAAAACGACGTAAGACAGATTACCAATTGACAACGTCATCCTGAATGATTACAGCAAAACATCCATCAACTCATGCAAAAACGTTCCAGAATTCCCAAAGACAAACAAGCTTACAGTCACAGATGACACACAAACAGAAACACAATACTGTGTGCAATAATACCAAAGCAACGCACCTCAACATACGCTGTATGACTGTCTATAGCACATACTGTACAGTGTTCTAATACTGCTCTGTGATTTTAACACCAGTAGACAGCAGAAAGTGCTATCTCTCCAAGTGCCAAACAGATCACATCCCATGTGGGACCTTGGAGCTCCCCAACCCATATAAAATGTCAGAAATGTGCATGCTCCATAAACGGGGATGCCACCCGCTGGTCAGTCCAACCACCCTGATCCAGGACCGGAAATCACATTACACAATACAAACACGTTCAACTCAACATGTCTGCCTGTGCCCATCCCCACCATGTTAACCGCTAACAGATCTCACCAATCCACACCCCAATCTGGTCCTGATCACACCACAGCACCGCCAGCAGAAACCACGCAACTGCTGACGCAACGATCCAGTCTATGCATTTAATACTGACTCCTTGCTGACCCTTGTTAATTCTCAAATGATGCTGAAATGTGGCAAACCAGGCTTTAAAAAACATTGCTGGTGAACATTTTTAATGTATTCATTATGCTAGGTGAGAAAAAGCCACTTCCACTGTGATACCTACATACAAACACATAAATTAGCTTAGGTCATACCCCTTGAGACTCCTGGCCCACTTTGGCCCCACTGGCTCCCAGCAGGGTCCGACTGGAGCTGGTAGAGCCATGGATTTCCAGCTTCCAGAGAGGTCTGTCCCACCCAGAGGAGAGCACAACCTGGAAACAGAAACATGGGTGGGGGTCAGATGCAACATGGTAAATGAAACTGTGAAACAAAAAAAATATTATGTTAATACAAACTCTGCACCTAGATTGGTTCCGTGCTTACCTGGCGAGCGTAGAGCAGCAGACAGAACAGAACCAGTAGCAGCATCGTGCACATCACATCTCCCTTCACATGGAGAAACCTCCTCATCATCACCATCTTCCTCAGCATCTTGTGAAGACACTGACCTCAGTAAAGAATTGAACAGGAATGCATTGCAAAGGGGCTTCTACCATTCATACTGCTTTCCAGCCAATAGTCAGGACTGATACAGAGCTTAGAGATGTTACCAGCTGGATCTGGGTTTGCAGGTTACTCTGCAGAATTTAATGAAGAAATTAGGTGATTTTCCTTCCTCCTCTTGGCCGCACTGATACTGAGTATCACCTCAAACTTTCCAACTTTTCTGTATGAATACATCCCCTCCATATCACTCATATGATTGGATGTGTGGCTGCTGTATCTGTCTTCATCCTCCCCTCCTTCTGAGACATCTGCACAACAACGAAAGCAACAATCAGGGACTGAAACAAAGTTGCACAGAGTACTGTTACTTTCCTCCATAATTTTGCTTTAATAAGGAAGATAAACAGACCTGAATGTCTACGCCCTGATTGTAAAGGTCTAGCTGGCCTTGTCTGATGCAATACAATTTTCTTCTGTGACATAATTGAGCAGACTCTCATTTGTTATACACAACAAAGACATGTAGACACAGCCAATCATTTTTTCCCCCATCCCATTACTGTTGTTATTAACTTCCCAGTACCATGGATTACATTGTTTGGAGGTTAGAAGATATAAAGTCATAAACATGATCTTGCTGATAGCAGTCATTAAGGAGGGCCTGTATTTTTCTCGATTCCCATTCCAAATTTCCCATCGATTCATTACTCCGCTCAGGAGGGGGAGTGTCTGTGTCTTATGTAAGTGAACACGAGAGTACCAGCTATTTCAAAGAACACAGTGTTTTACATTCATGTAAATCAGAGATAACATCACTTAGTGATGCTGACAATATGGATAACTCCCTATTGTATATGTGGCGGACTCGTCGCAGAGTTTGTCTGTCACGCATGGCTTAATCTGATGAGTGTGGAATTAATCCGCAAACTGCTTCATGCAGGCTATATGCCGCTTGTTTCGTCTCATCAACAACAACGACTTTTACAAAACTACGAAAGTGCAAGAAACGTTCCCTGATTAACTCAAGTCATTCAAACTTACCAGACGAGACGGAGAATGGGGTCAAACTGAAAACATCTGCGCTGTGAATGTCTGAAACTCCTCCTGAAGGCTCCTTCTCTGCTCTGAGCAACTAACACACTAAAGAAACTGACTTCCAAAGTTTTCAGAGAGAAAGATCCAGTAAGAAAAGAAAAGAGGAGTGAGCAAGGAAGCAGTCACGATGATGTTTTCATGAGTGCGTGTCCGTGAAGGAGCACAGAAGATGGGACACAATCTCTTGCGTCCCTGACCTGGCGCTGAGCCCGTCTTTACGAGCTGTTGCGCTCATGTTGCCTTAAAGTGCTGCAGGAAATATCTTACTGTCTGATGAGCAACGGAAAATACGTGAGCCTACACCTGGGTAGGCTTGGGTTATTTTTTTGTGTTTTTATGGATAAAATGAACTACTGACTGAATTCTTGTACCTCTCGACCTCTATCATCAACATAACAGGACAGAGAATTAATCAAATGACAGCAAACGGGATGATTTTATGTCATGTATGCTAACGTCTGATATCCGTATGCGTTTACCAGCATGTGGATATTAGCACACTGTTAAAACAACCTCATATATATGAAATGTAAAAAAACAACATTCAAATAAAACGTTGGTCACAGAATTTTAAGTTTCATCCATTTTTTAAAAAGAGGTAACATCCTAAAAAGTTGATGACCTCAGACTAATGATACAAATGATAAGATTGAGTTATAGTATTATTACAATGCAGCAACGTCTTCCTAGTCAGCCACTTAAAACATCCACACTTGGACTCATATCAATTAACAAGACAGTAGCCAGAAGAAGGAGCCTACTAGATGCACATGAATGCAGCATCTGCATCGCTAAACCTGACCACGTGATTTGAACTGGCGCTGAGTAGAGCCAGATGCCAACACAGCAACTGGGGAGGATGGAAAAGGAGGAAAGAACAGAGAGGGGTAAATAAAAGGGGGGACGTGTGGAAGTGAACGTCACAACATGAGTTATGACTTTGTCTTGTTTCTTTCTACAAAGGATTCAGAGATCAGATCCAAGAATAGAAATGTCACAGACAAGGCAAGAGGAAGATGAAAGTGAAGTAGCATGAGATGATGAAGACTGTGAATGAGCCCCTTTCAACCTGCTCTGTCTGGCTTTGTTGTGCTGAATTGTGATGTATAAGAGAATGAAATATTTTCAATATTCAGTTCCATTAAAATGAGTTATGAGTCATTCTATATTTACACATAGTATATATCTCACTGAGCAACAGAGCCACACTGGAGAGTGCACAGAATGAGCATCAGTTTGGTCACCAAACTATATATAGCACCTAAGGAATACAACTGTGAGTGGACGTGTGTGTATGCAATCAGGACTGTACAGAAAGTAAGGACATTCAGGTGGAAAAGGCAGAGTCAGAACAGAACAAAACTGTACTATGTAGATATATAGATCCATATATAGACATAGGTCATAGTCGCATGTTGCACTTTTTGAAAAAGAAACTGACCATTAGACAACAGAAGATATCCAATATGAGAAAAAGAGAAAATGTTTGGCTGCTTGGCATGCTTTGCAGAAGAGGCCTGCCCTCACAGTTTTTATACACACTAATTCTAGCTTCCACATTCAAATCCAACGAGAGCTATACTCAGTAAACAGCTAAGCAAATCATCTCGTCTGAAAAGGAAATCATTCCCTCACGATACTGCAAGAAAGTCAACAGAGACACAAACTCTTAAAACATAAGTTAATTTAATAACAGTTTGAGCCACAAACACAACATTACATTTAGAATCTCTGTGTACAATCTACAAAAGGTAAACAAGTTAAACACACAGCACTGGTCTTCGCTGACATTCATCAATTTAAAATAGTTTTCTTTGGCTACAAACACCACACAAATACACAACAGCTGGGAGAAGAGAGCTGAATCTGAGCGAGCTGTCTCACAGAACTGTCAGGGCCACCGGTGATGTCAATACCCCGATGCTCCATCTGAGAGGGAGCTGCTCTCTGTCCTGCTCCAGCTGTGTTCTCTCTAAACATCACTGTGTCAGCTGAATTAAACAGTCTGGGTGCAGATCCAGCACATAGCCCTAACCCTTCTTTGTGGAAACAGACCGTTTGGATGACTTATTTAAGGTTTAAACATTTCTTAGGCAATCATGCATCACCTGGACCACCTGTAGTGCATTCAACAGACATCACGCTTAACTTATTCGTTGTTCTTAACTACTGTTTCTGTCAGACAGTATACAGTATGTGAGTATATAACTGATATAAAAATCTTTGTTTTGCAGTTATTTTCGACAACAGCAATATGCTGAACCTTTTGGATTAATGAATTACGATGAATTCTTCTAAAGCACCACTGTACTCAGACAATCTGTCCCATTGCTTATGAAAGACGGTTTGGTCAAAGTTTCCACTTCCTGTTTTGGTCCAGCTGAACTCTCTAAAGAGCTGTGTCACTCCTACCTGCTGACTCCTACACTAACTCTGACTCTTATCTAGCCAGGACTGCACAAAATCAGCTCCTCCAAACAGCCACAGAGCCTGACTGAGATGAATGACAATTTTACCATTGCACTAGGCCTGTGGTCAGCATTTTTATTTCTGAGCTAGCAGAATTTTAAGTTTCAAGGAGCTGGTGCCAATGTTGCTGCCAGGCTGTTGCTGAAAACTAAGTCACGGAAAAAGATGGATTAAGGCTACAACAGTGTCCCCACTTCAGAGTCCTAATATGTCCACACATATTTCTTGTCCCAGGCTCGTCCTTGCTAGTGCCACGCTTGAAACAGAGTACGGTACTCATCAGTTATGCTTATGCGCGTCCCTCTCTATTTTGATCTATTGGTCCATTCCTGCATCCCTCCCTCCTTCCACCCTCAGGAGGATGCAGTGCCAGCTTTCATGATCCTGAAGAGTGAGTTGACATTATTGCTTTTGATGGCATCTCGGCAGGCAGAGATCACTTGGTTCTTGGGCTTACCCACTGAGGAGAAGGGTGGGCAGAGATAGAGAGAGTTAGATAAATAAGGGGAGACAGACAGGTATGCAAGATGTAACAACACATAAAGGCTGAACTAAATTATTTTAAGCTTCAAAGCTCTACTCATCGCCATTTGTTGCTGAAATCACTAATACAATGCCTGCTATTTTCATCTTAAGCTTTTCCCTACATAACTTTTTTGCTAAATACATTATTATGTGTTCAACAATTTTTGTTCTGTTGCATCTTTGGACAAGATAAATGCCACTATTTTAACAGCTACAAGTCTCTCAACAGAACTCCCAAGTTTGTCAGTGGATGCTGTTAATTTTCCCAGTCAATGTTTTGAGGCAGAATGTTTTTAACCAGGAGTTAGGCCAGCCACAGCTCAGTTTTATATGAAATGACAACATGTGGTAATGAGTGTTGTTCCCCCGTCAAAACTCTTCATTCCCAACTAAAGTGCTACATGTTGTAAATTACCAAGAAAAACGCCTACAGGAGACAGTGAAAAAGAGGCTTTCCACTCAGGGAGTTAGGCTGTGTTTCCAGCCATATTCAAATGTGCTGGAATACATTTAACTGACTTGGAGACATGTTGCATCCAAGGTTAATTAGATGATTGAAAGATAACATTTGCATGCTATAAAAGCATTATAAAGGTGCTGTTTTATTTTTCTAAAAAAAAGGCAGTTCCCCGCCCACATCAGAAAAGCTTTGAATATTCACAATGTGCACAAAAGCTGGAGCTTAGTAATTCCCTACAAGGGACAATGTCCAGTCATGTAAACACCAGACAGAGCAAACATCCACACATGCACTACATTCCAAAAATCTAACCACAGACAATGTTGACTGTCCCAGACAATCCCTGACACACACATCCTCTCTCTCCTGTACAAAGGCTCCACTCCAAACCTGTCAGCCCATATACCATATTGTAGTTAAGGGACTGTGATCGTTACAGTGCAACTCACACACACACACACACACACACACGCGCACGCACACACACACACACACACACACACACACACACACACACACATACTGGCCTGCCTCAAGTCTGTCAACCAGGCCATACAGCGGGCTGGTAGACTCCGAGGTAGGCCAGTAGTGCATTGTGGTTGTTAGAGCGAATCTTATACTCGTTGATAAGATCTCTGTTTAGATCATACAGCTCTCTGTAACGCTTCTTCATAGTTGTCCTACAGGAGGCAGAAGAAAAAATAGAGAAGACATGGAAGAAAAGAAGGTTAACAACTGTGAGTATCATCCATGTGTCACCTTTCTTTCTCATACAAAGGTTACGAATGATCCATCCATCCATTATCTATGCCGCTTATCCTTAAAGGTTGCGGGGGGCTGGAGCCAATCCCAGCTGAGACTGGGCGAGAAGTGGAGTACACCCTGGACAGATCGTCAGTCTGTCACAGGGCTGCTATGAATGGGATCCATCTAGAATATTATCACTGAATTAAGTTGCACTTTATGAATGCTGTGGTAACTCACATGTCTCCCATAAGGCGAGCATCCTCTGCTTGCACCAGCATGTTCCTGATGTAGTTGGAATGGTCAGCCATAGCTGCAGTTAACTTCTGATGGACAGAGTGGAACTCATCCACCTAGCATACAGATGGACCCAATATTAATACACCACAGAAGCAACAAGCAAAAAAAAAAAGTCATGGCTGCAAAGTATTCATAATAAGGACTAAACAAACTTCAGTGAGTGTAGTGCGTAGCTCCTCAAAGTATCCAGGGAAGTCTGCTTCTGCTGACAGGTCTTCTATTGCCAGGAAGGAGGCCAGTGATTGGACCAGATCTCCTGCCAGGTCAATGTCATCAGTTCTCAGAGTGATCTGTTTGGACAAATTAGGAATTAATTATGTAATTGAGTTTTAATTTTAGTTGACTTAACAGCCATGAATAATTTTAACTTTGTGCAAACACATGTACACTGATCAGCAAAGTGCAAGTATTAGACAAGTTAATGTAAGACAAGTTTAGTACTGTGTATGGTATAATTTGATTCTTTCCTATACAACATTATAATTATAATTGATTACTCTCTGTACTTTCTTTCTGTTCAGACTGGAATAAAATATGAAAATTAAAATGACTATATGAACACCAGTTTTTAATGTAGACTGTTGGTTTATACAACCAGTCCCACTGAAATCACTGGTATTCACACATACTTTAAATCACTGTGACTTTGTGTGTACAAGTTTATGTTGAGCCATAAAGCTTAAGTACATCGATTCTCTTTTTTATGTAAAGTTAAAGCTTGTTGTGATTAGTGTTAGAAAAGCTAACAACAATATGCAACCTAGCTAAACACATGACATTGTTGTGTTTGTGTGTACCTGTCCATTGCTGGCCATACTGATGGACAATAGTCCCCCTCCTCGTAGTGAATTAAAGGTAACATCAGGACTCTCTACTCCCTCTGGAAGCAGGAAGTTCTGATTCAGCCACATCACCACCTACATTCACACACACAGAGACATACATGTTAACAATTACATACATAAATCCAGAAAAATCAGACTAGATTTAAATTAACAAACATTTCAGCAGGTTATTGCCTTTAACACAGAATGGCACTGATCAGAATCACTCCTTCTAGTGTTCTGTGTCTCCCAGAGAGACACTGAGACAGCCTACCCGCTGTGGTCGGTCATTGATGTTGAAGGTGACCCTTCCAGTTGGCGGAGCAGCTGAGGAGTCAAAATTTATGTCATACATGGAGAAACGAGGAAGCTGACGAGTGATTTCAAACACATGGAACTGTGTGCTGGAGAGGACAAAAAAGATATAATTAAAAAAATATAATAAAATTATTATAAATTTATAATGGTGTGTTCACACATTCAGATATAGTAGTTGCCAGTATCTGGCTTCTCATGAATTTGTAGTTCAGGAGGTGTCTTGTGTTGAGCATGTAATTTACATCCCACAACTGGACAGTTGTTTTCTGATGTATCTGCCTCCATCAGACACACAAACAATGCTTGTGCTTTGCTACCACACATTGTTCTTCTTTTTTGTGCCAGTAATGCATTATACAGAAGTGGGAAGCTAAAGACTGCAGCAATCAGCTTCGCCTCCATTTTATTCACGGTTAAAAAAAAGTACCTTCACCAACTCTGTTATTCCTTTTCCACTGAAATCAAAATGAACGCAATTGGCTCTCACCTGGCTGTCGCTTACACTGCATCAGAGGATATTTGTATAAAGCTGAACCTTTCTTAACTTTCCTTTGTAGTGTATCTGGGTGCTTTTTGAGTTTGCACAGGGCTGCAAAGCCAGGGCTTATTCACAATGAACAGCTTTTTGAATCTGCATGTGTGATCTACCTGGAAGGCACCACAAATTCATGAAATTACCTAAAATTGCATTGTTGTTATGGTATAACAGCAACCACACAAGTCCTACCTAGTTTTCCCTCCAACAAAGGCCTTAATGTGCAGGTCCACTGGTATATCTTTTGGCGGGACAATGGGTACTCGGACACAGCCTGACAGGTTCTGGGCACTGGGGTGGACAACATGGCTCTCACCCTCAAATATTCCCTCTGCGAAGATGAGCACTGCACGGATAATTGTTTCTGTAGAGGATGAGGAGGAGATTCAGGGATTATTAGTATTTACTTTACTTCCTTGACGTGCTTAAAATGATCAGCTCAAATGCTAAAAAAACCTCTACCATTCGGTGTTGAAATGCTGAGCTCTACATGAGCTTTCTGGGCCTCTGTAACAGGTCTCACTGACAGTGCTGTCTGAAGCTGAGTGTTGGCTGGTATTACACCCATCCCACTGTTTGTCTCTGACACACCCTGAAACAATATGACAGTTTGTGTGAATGTTAGCATAAACAATAATATTCAAACTAATATCAAGTACGAATCCTGTGATGGTCTATATGAAGTCTGTTGTCACTGAAACAAACAGGTATGGCAAAAAAAGATGATGAATAAAATCAAAAGGGGTATAAAACATTCAGACTTCTCAGAAAGGAAATGGCTGGATGGATGAAAAATGGAGAACATACTTTGTACATATACATAAATATGTGTACCTTGGCATTCTCTTCATAGTTTCGTAGCTCAAGCAGCAGATTCTGTCTGCGTTGGCTGAGCTCTCTAATAAGGTCCTGCTCAGCACTGGAGTCCATGAGATTCCCTTTTAGATCCTTGCTGGCTGGCAAGTAACCACGGACTACAGGATACACACATTGACAATAATGGTAATCTATCTATCCTATGCTGGTCGAAGCTCAAAAGGTCATTCTCCAAAATCGTGTTTTGTATGTGTGAATTCTGAATTAAGGTCAAACTACAGGTGAGGCTGATGAAGTAAAAAAAATTTCCAGATGGAAAGTAAGAAAATCACAAATGTACCACAAATGAAGTTCAATTCATCTTCATTATACACTGGTGACAGCAAAAGCTTACTGAGGGACATTTAAGAAATTCAGCAACTAAAGCATAAAATATTTGAATGACTAGATACCATTAGGGGTAGTTGAGGGATTCATGTTTTCAGTTTGGGTTAACTGGCCCTTAAAAAAGGTTTGTGAGCGCACACATATAAACCTTCATCTTCATGACAGTTGCTTAACACTTGACCAGTGATATGTTAGTGATAACATTAAAAGATATAGGTATATACAGTAAAGGTCTTATATATAACAACCACAGAGACATACCCTAAAAATGCATTTGTCCCAGAATGTATGTGATGGCCCATATTCAATCAGTTCCAACATGTCCTCTCACACAACATACCCTCTCCCTCTATGGAGGTGCAGATGAGTTGTTTCTGTCCATCCAACCTGTAGTCTCCCTCCACCACTCCTGCCACAGAGGAGGAGAGGTTATCTTTGAAAATGACCTCGCCTGTGCGGTCGCTACGAGCATCAATCTGGAACAAAATAGGAATGTGATCACAAATTAATGCCGGGTAGCAAGACTGTAAAAATGAATCACCTGTCGTGCCCAGCAAATGCAATGAAATGAAAAGTCACATTCCTGAAGTGTGAGAGGTCTTTTCTAGACACCAGACCTGCTAAGTTTTGGGCTGACCTTTCCATTGGACCATCCAGTGATTAGCTCTACAACCCCATCAGCATTCAGGTCAAAGGCATGGATGCTCATTGCATGATTCTTAGACTAAGTGGGGAGAGAAAACACATCATTAAATAGGAAATGGAAGCATTATTTATTCAAAATATGGGTAAATCCTTTAAGAGTGAGGAGTTAATCCATTATAACCATGCTCATGAGGGCTCAAACAGTAAAAGAAGTCAGATGCCAAATAGTCTGTATGATAAAAAATATAGAAGACAGGCTGTCAGTGTGAAAAGCTGAGAGAAATGTTACACACATAGTATCTGTAACCCACCAGATGTCAGATTTTAGTTGAATTTACTGGTGTTTATCCTTAAAAAAGGTTGGCCCATCTTGTCCAAAAACACATTATCATTGTGGTACCTTGATCCTCCAGTAGCGAGCGGTGCGGTCATAGACTCCAACAGTACCATTAGCCAGGGCATAGCCAAACCTGCTGCCATGCATATGGCACAGTGATGTTACTGTCTGTATGAAGAAGGACAGAAGGAACACTTGTCATGTCAAAAAGGGTTGCTCTACTCTGGTGCAGCACAAAAGAAAAGCAAATTCATTTTCTTTTCAGTCAACAAGCTTGGAGCAAGTGCAATATGTTGCATCCATTTACCTCATTTTCAGTCATCTCAGACACAAGCTCATCCTCTTTGAACACCCTGATGTCAAAGTCCTCAGATCCTACCAGGAGCTATAAACACAATGCACATTCTGATGACATGTTTTCAATCAACAGATTACCATATTAATATGAAAGAATCTTTAATTTAACACATCACATCATTTAACACAACTGCCAGCCAGTCAGGACTCACCTCATTTTTCCCATCCCCAGTGAAGTCACAGAGCACTAGAGATCTGACATTATCTCCAGTTACCTGAGAACAAGACACTTCATGATTACAACTCACAGAAATGTTGATCAAAGAGATGACAATTGCTAACAGGGTTTAAAAGCAATTGCAGAATATTTATTTTACATACTAATGTAAAATAAATACGCAAATATTCAATTTTATTAGGCAAATGTAACTCATTTGAATAATCATACTTTAATTATAATTTAAGCAGTGCATAAAGTTGGTTTTGGTGCAGAATTGTCTTCTACCCAAACTATGTCTGAATGAGTTTGACTAGAGCTACTCAATGAAATTTGTATGTAAGACAAACTGAAGTGTAGTCTGACTTGAAAGTGTTGTCTTAGTTCTTACTGTCCAAAAGTGGTCAGTGCCCTCATAGTCAAAGCCTTGCAAGGCACAATTCCCTCCAATGATGGCAAGAGGAGAAGCAATGTCCCCAAGTTTCCCCAACACTATAGCATTGGCCCCATCCGTCACCTACATCCATACACAGCAGAAACGGAAACAAGGTGTTTAAAGCCAAGCCAGGCTCATACACTGTGTGAAAAGCATTGCATCTTAGATCATTTTCCATTTACTGTTTCCTATTTTTAATTACACACTGTCATTCTAAAGTAAGCCCTCCCCGTTTTCTTCCCAACTCCACTCACCTCTCTGTAGAATATATCAGTATTGTCATGGACATCATAGGCCAACAGGTTGGTTTGGGATCCTACTAACAATGTGTCTCCAGTGGTGTCTGATCCCAACTTTCCTGCTGTCAGACAAGTGACTGCCTGGTTGATGTTGAGCAGGGAGATGTCAGAATCCTGGGTGCTCTGGCTCAATCGGTGGGCCACAGGTCTCTGACCACGAGCATGAGGGTTGTGGATAAAAACCTTTAAAGAGAAAGAGAAGAGAATTGATTGTATGAGATGAATAGCAGGTATGGTATTTTATTTATTCTGTTTCAATTATCATGTACTCAGACAATATGGTATGCTATCTACTGTTTGGACATTGTGAAATCACCAAAGTTATGCTGGATCAGTGACAATGTTCATTTCACTCACCTTTCCAGCCTGTGTGGCTGCAGTAAGACATGGGTGGACTCCGTCAAATTTCCCAATAGTCACCATTCGAGGGTTAATCTTGTGGTTCAGCTTCAGAGTGAATATTGGGACCAACATGGTGCCTAATGGATATCTCTAATCAGGCAAAAACCAAAAAGAGACCAGCAGACAGACAACGACAGATAATACGAGGGAATTCATTATATTACATAGTAATTTAAAGACTGGCAAATCAAGCGCATTAGCAAACACGGTAGCCTGCATACAACCAAGTGACAATGCGTGATTTTGCTACACTAATGTAATTACAGGCTTTACCTCAGACATCCAGTGGTGAGTTCTGTTGCCTAGCAACAAAGGGTAGCAAGCTACAGCTTTTCTGGCTAATCTCCCTGTCGTTTGCTGAACAGGAATGCCAATTATACAGCAAAAAGACATCAATCACACATGACTCTTTAACATTTCATAAGCCCTGTATCAGTACCAAGTACGGTATTAATCATTCTAAGGAAATAAGATCGCCTATATCTGATATCACTGTCTTGCAAGCCTAGCTTAACTCGAAAACGTTAACGTCGCTGGCTTCAGGGATACCGGTAACAACTTTAAGTACTGACGAGACTAAAAAAACAAATCACAGTTTTTGTCAGAAACCATACCAATTTATGCGAACAATCTCACCTGCCCCCACCTCCGCTGCAACTGTTAGATATTTGTTCAAAAGAGCTGCCCAGGTAATGAGCTAACTGTAGGAGGCCACAGTAGAGTCCCTGCTAACAACCTTTTCCTGTCTGCTGTTTTCAAAATAAAAGATTCTGCTAAACTTTGTCTGAGGAGTGAACATAAACATTACATAGAAACCTTTTATTTAATGTTTTATTTAATTTTATTTATCAAAGAAAGAAATGGAATTACAGATGTTAAACATCCGAAGTTGGCTTTAGCTGGCTAGCTAACATTTAACACAGGTGCGTCACACCCATTAGTTTCTCACGTTACAATTACTCTAGCTTTGTAGTTGTTAAAATGTTTCACGCATAATTACCACTTCAGCTAAGAGAAAAGAAACTTTTATTATTATTTCTTTAGCAAAAAGAAGCAAGCAAATTTAAAAGGGGAAAACATTCACTGTTAACGTACTTTAATTTATAATCAGTGTTATTAAATTACATTTGAGTCCTTGGTCAATGATTGGACATTGTTTTTAATTATTTACAAATTGTTGCATGAACTTTCCATGTGTAACGTCTTCTGAAGTCAGAACACTTAAAGGAGCTTACATGAAGGCAGGTAAGCACAGAAGGAAAAACTCACCTGTCTCTTTGCATCCTCAGATTAGTCATATTCTTTTCTCCTCTCTCTGGGTTTTTCTCATGCTCCTCAAGTTTTCCCTCTGTATTCATCTACATTATCAGTGTGAACACATTATGAAGTTTAAACTTATGGACTACACTATTGTCTTTTCCGTTTGTCTTAGAAATGAACATTTGAAATAGCTGCTGTTTCTGCAGGTCTAATCTCAGGATTTGAACCCAGGACATCTCATACCCTAAGTAAGAATCATACCCCTAGACCAACAAGCCAGTTATTGGCATGTGTTACATCTGCATTTCTCTGTTCAGTCAAGGTCTGTCATTAAATCCTTCAAACTGATAATGTGACATCTATTTAAACAGCACCCCCTCAGCATGATTCACTGTCATGTAGCTGTAGTGGCAAGATTACTCAACAACATAGTGTTTTCTCCTGTCGTGGCAGGACTGGATGAAATTCCTAATAACTAACTGAACACTTAACTAAATTTATTAATATTTGTTTTTAACATAGTGCCAGTGCTTTCCAGGTAGTGATGTTTTCCTACTTGTTTGTGCACTGCATATATTCACCTGTATGTACACTACATTATGATGTAGGTTTTGTACTAATTGAAGTTCTTAGGTTGAAGTCTTGTTTTTTTTTTTCCTTTTTGCCATAGAAATTAAACTGTACAACTATTTCTCAGCTGTGTGTGACCCTCAGAGGTTAAAAGTAGGGCTCATCCGGGATTTGAACCCGGGACCTCTCGCACCCTAAGCGAGAATCATACCCCTAGACCAACGAGCCAAGACACACAGCAGGTCACATCTGTATTTCTTTGGAGCTGAGACCTGTGACTGGACTCCTAAGATTGGTGATGTGGCAACTTGGGGCTCTACATTTCATCCAATCCAGCAGCACCCTCTGGTGGTCTCATTTATATGCTTGTCTTCAATTCAAAAGGAGTTGTATTGCACAACAAAAAGACAAATAGCACAGGCTGAGACTGATTATAGTTGGGCTCTGATTAACAGTGTGTTTATATCCTTCAACAGGGAGAACATTTCTGTGTACCTTGCCAGAGTATGTGAAATAGTGTCTGAACAAACTGAACTGATTCCCAGCTTCACTGTGCATAATGAAGGCTGTGTCACAAGTATTTGGCAAAAAAAAAATGGAGACAGGCATAAAGGAGTATGCACCATCCAGCTTTGGTTACCTCCTCAACTGCAGAACTGCAGAGCAATACATACCTCAACAAATGTGTTCTGCAAACCCAGGACAAGATGCTGGAAGAAAGTGGACATGTAATGGGAGAGGAGGAAGGCACCAGTGAGAAAACAGCTAACAGTATTGTTAGAAAGTCACCTTTCACACATGCTTTTCAAGTCAGATGGGACCAAGCAGAGTGTGACATTCTGTCAGATAATGCAGTTAGCAAAATAAATAAGTAAATAAACCTTATTTTACATTTGTGGAGTGGTTTGCTGCTTGGAGATCTGTCATACCATGGAAAATGGACAAGCTGTGAAACAAGAGATATAAGAGACAAAACTAGGAATGCTAACTGCCATGCTGAGCTCTGGTTTGGTCAAACACTCCATTCTGTTGAAGAAAAAATACCTGAGACCAGCAGAGTTCATATCCAAAATGTTTGCCACCATATAAGGAAGATATGGTGAGCACACTGGGCAACACAATCTGCCAGTGCAGATTCTGGTTAAAAATATTCAAACCTTCGGTTCAAGCAGGCCAGATGATGACCACAAAGAACACGGGTACAAGTGAGACAGCCCTACTTGTCACTCCAAGTCCAGTTCAAAGTACTTCAGTCCACCAAGAAAACTACCAAAACGAGAAAAGCCCAAATGCCACAAAAGTCAAGAGAAGAAAAGTGGATCAGGAGCAACAAGATAAAGATGCAGAGGTAAAAAATGTGGTGATTCTACTGCCTCAAAAGTGATCAGTGATATAATAACTATAACCAGAAAGTGACATGTAAGAGAAAGCAGAGGGAAAGTAATGCTAAGAGGGGAAGGGAATTCCCAGCTGCCTCTTACAAAGTAACTACTTAAATGCTGCTACTGGCAGCACTAATAGGAAATATCAGTACAGTAAGATGTTTCTGTTTATGACAGGAAGGTGCAAGTGTGAGTTCAGACCTCTGATGATCCTGATGTCTGCATTATCTTTTGCTGACATGCCAATCATTTGTTCATGTGCTTTAAAAAAAAAAAAAAAAAAAAAGTACTTTTTTTCAATCTTTTTTGTCATAGACATAACATGAAATGCCTCAGGGAGGTTCAGTTCAGGTGAGGCCATAACACTTGATACTACCTGCATGAGGGCAGGTAAGTATAAAACAAAAAACTCTCACCTCTTCCTTTGCATCCTTGGATTAGTCATATTTGTTTCTCCACTCCCTGGGTTTTTTCATCCTCCTCATGTTTTCCTTATGTGCTCATTTATAACATCAGTGTGAACATATTATGCATTTAAACTGATAGACTTCAGCTTTCCATACCTTTGAAAGTAACTTTTTAAACAGCTGCTCTTAAACAGCGGGACCTCTTGCACCCTAAGCAAGAATCCTACTCCAACAAGCCAGTCATGTGCACTTATTGTGCACTTATGTCATCTGCATATATTCCTCCCATGTGTACACTATATTGTGGTGCAGGTTTTGTTCAAGTTGAATTTCTTAGGCTGAAGTCTTGTTTTTTCCTTCTACCTTAGAAATAACTATTTCTCAGTTGTGTGTGACCCCCGGAGGTTAAAAGCAGGGCTCGTCCGGGATTTGAACCCGGGACCTCTCGCACCCTAAGCGAGAATCATACCCCTAGACCAACGAGCCAATTGTTGTATCATTTATATCTGTGTCTCTCTGTGTAATCAAGGTCTGTGATTAAATCTTCAAACTGGTGATGTAACATCTTAGGGCCACATATCTCATCCATTTAAACAGCACCCCCTCAGCAGGATTACTCAACAATCTGGAGTTTTCTTCTGTCATGCCAGGACTGGATGAAATTCCTAATAACTAACTAACCACACTTAACTAAATGTAAAAATTTGGATTTAGTGCCAGTACTCTCCAGTGATAATGTTTTCCTGTTTGTTGGTGCACTTCTTTCATCTGCATATATTCAGTTGTATGTACACTACATTGTGATGCAGGTATTGTACAACTTGAAATTCATAGGCTGAAGTTTTTTTTTTTTCTTTTTACCTTAGAAATTAACTATACAACTATTTCTCAGCTGTGTGTGACCCCCAGAGGTCAAAAGCAGGGCTCGTCCGGGATTTGAACCCGGGACCTCTCGCACCCTAAGCGAGAATCATACCCCTAGACCAACGAGCCAGCAAACAGAATTGGTCACATCTGTATTTCTTTGCTGCTGAGACCTGTGATAGAAACTCTTCAGGCTGGTGATGTGGCAACTTGGAGCTCCACATAACGCCCTCTGGTGGTCTAATTTATATGTTCATCTTACTGTGCATGCCTCACAGACCAGTGACCAGCCTCACCTGCACAGAGCTCCAGTTCAAAACTCCCCTTCTCCGAAGTGTGATATGACTGTGCTTTCTCCAAACTCTGTTAAGGGTTTGTACCTTTTTGTTTCTCCATCTGACTGTTTCCACTGGTATACCTACAGCAGATTTTAAAAATGCTGATTGCAGTGGTAGTAAAGTGGTGACACATGAGCTTGGCCAACCATGACAGACAGCACTGCCAGTCTCTCCTGAAGGTTGGTGTAAATAAGATTTCAGTATCACCTCCTGAACAAGGATGAATCGTTTGGGAGAACCACAGGTGAGTCATTGCTCCTTCAAACAACAGCCATACACATAAAACAGCGATAGCATTTGCTATGTGACATGGCATCTTTTCCTTTTTTCTCCCTGTGTCTGCAGGTTTCATCTCGTGAGTTTTTACTGCACCATCTCAGCTGACAGTCTTTGCAAACCCTGGCTTGTTGCTAGTGGCAGTGTTTTACCCTGACATGGTCACTTTGCATTATATATATTTAATGTATTTTCTATCTTCTTTCTGGCATTGGACTTAATATTAACCATGAGTTGTGGCTGTTAAAGGTAGGCATAAGTTGAAATTATTTATGTAAAAGCCTGGGACACCTTTGACTTATGGTTGCAAATTAGGGTATTATTTCAGAAACATATTTATTTTTAGCTTTGCCTGTCCTTTTCTCAGGTTTCATCACAGAGAAGTCCTCATGAACTGTGTTAGTGGTCAAGTAATTAGTGATCCAGTTTTTTGTCACAAAACACCTAATTGAAAGGCTTTAGTAGAACTATAATCAGCTGAGCTGATTAGTAAATGTGCATATTTACCTAAATTGCCCATTATTGTTATTTAAACAGAAGGTAAACCATTGAAGAAGTTAATGTCTTGTATGACTTGGATACCTGGCTTACATTACATGTGTGCAACAGCTGGCTGTCAATGTGGGTTCAGTGTATTTTGACCCCTGTGACCTAAAAACCAGGGCTCGTCCGGGATTTGAACCCGGGACCTCTCGCACCCAAAGCGAGAATCATACCCCTAGACCAACGAGCCTGACTGTACTAGAATGATTCAGGCAATGGCTGTGTACAACCTGTTGGACTAGTGATGTGGCAGGCCAAGATCTGAGATCTGACTGAACAGCACCGGGTAGTGGTCATCACGGGGAAAACACTACACTGACCACCAAGCATGTGACATGAATACCGAGTTAAACTTGAGGCTACTCGACACTGTAACGACAGTAACTCACAGATAAATACCAAACAATTTTTAAGATTTAAAATAAGAGTGCTACACTTAAACTATGTTAAAATTCAGATAATACCAATTATTAAGATAATAATATTAACCTTAATCTGTGCAGACCTTCACATGTTTAAAATTATTTTAAAATGTATATTACAACACATCTCAAACAGAAAGACAAGGATTCATCAGAGACACCGCAGTCACAAAAAAGTTCTGATATCCATATTTTAATTTACTTTAAAAATCCGATATATGGATATATGATATGTGTTTTAGTATTTAGTATTTTAGTTTTCTTATTTCTTTATCTAAACTTCTTAAAACATTTTTTCTGCTTTTTGTTTTGACTTCAAACAAAGCGTGTAAGCCACTGTAGCATTGTATGATAATCTGTTGCCTGCCAGCCATAGCTCAGGTCAAAATGATCCCAGAGTTTTTCACAGCCCGTGTGTCCGCATGCTGAAGTTAGCTTTGAGCTAGCTGGCTACCAGTGCCCCGGCGCCTGCACAGCTGTTGACTTGGTATCATTCACAAAATGGCAACAGAAGCGAAACGACCCAAGGTTGAGGCTTTATCAGTTAAAATCTAACTCTGCGGATAATATATGATGTATTTGTATATTTGCGTTTGTGTGGCCTAGACAGTAAGTTAGCTACACTGTACACAGCTACATGTGTGAGTAGCTGCTAGCGGTGCATGATGGGGTGTCAGTGGGCTGTGTTGAAGTTGTAAGCTACTTAAGCCAAAGTCATCAGTGGCGTTAGTCTGTCGGTGTATAGCATGATATGTGTACAGTTTTACCGCCAGTCATATTAGCTTCTATAATGTCCGTGAAGTTGTCACCATTTAAATAATTTGAAACCATATAGGTTATCATAGAAGGTAGCTAGTGTTTTAATAATATAAAACGTGAAAGTTGGCTCTGTCTTAAACAGGGTGAACCAAGTGCGCGTAACATAAGGTCACACACTCACGACCATATAAGTTATGCTCAAGTTTTTCTCTGTGTGACTCTGTTGCTGACAGGTAGATGAAGGCTCAGAGCTCAGTCCTCTGGAGAATTTTCTACGGTGGTGCTGTAGAGTCGGTTTGGTACTCAGCAATAAGGTATGTTGTCAGAAACTGCACCAGCATCCTGTCAGACAGACAGACAGACAGAGTATTATGACACTGAATTCATTTGGGTAATCAGTCTCTGTGTCACTTCCACTTCCTGAGTTGAACCCATTCTCTGTAACCATACTGGCCAAGATTTTTAGGATGGATGTCACTCTCTGCAGGTGTATGTGAGTAAAGAGGGAACAGTTGCAGAGTATGGGATGCTGGCTAAGGACAACATAGAGGAGGGGGAGGTTTTATTCACTATCCCCAGATCAGCTCTTCTCCACCAGGGAACAACCAAAGTGTCTGCCCTCCTGGAGAAAGGTAATGCTTACAATTACAAAGACGCTTTTCCCAAGATTGAAGCTGCCTGCATCATCTGTCTGTCTGTAACCACTGTGTTACTCTCTTTTTCCTTCACAGAGAAGTCATCTCTGGAGAGCTCTTCAGGCTGGGTTCCCCTGCTGTTGACTCTGCTGTACGAACACACGTCCTCAGAGTCCCACTGGAAACCTTACCTCTCTCTTTGGACCGACTTCAAGACATTGGATCACCCTATGTTCTGGTAAGAAATCGTTTCTAATCAGTGTCTCAGTCTCATCCTTAGAGACCACTTGTCAGTCAGTGTTGTTGATGCTGTAACAGCTTTGATGAAGTGTGAATTTAGTAGCTTTCGTTGTAGTAACTTACAGCCCATATATTCAGGTCTAATGAAGAGAGAGGCAGACTGCTGAGGGGAACAGGTATTCCAGAGGCTGTGGATACAGACTTAGCTAACATCCGTAGGGAATACACAGATGTGGTCCTGCCTTTCATCATCCAGCATTCTGATTTTTGGAACCCCAACACACACACACTGGACTTGTACACACAGCTGGTGGCCTTTGTCATGGCCTACAGGTCAGTGAGCATGAGACAAGTGCATGTAAACTCATCACAGATCTTTTTTTCCCCCCCCCTGTGGTCCTGAGCTCTAAAATCTCATCTCCCTCGTCCATTCCTTCCTGACCCCCCTGTTCTTCCTCTTTCTCTGTGTAGTTTCCAAGAGCCACAGGAAGAGGATGATGACGAAGACGAGGATGAGGAAGAGGAGAAGGCTCCCAATCCACCAATGATGGTTCCCATGGCCGACATGCTTAACCACGTGTCTAATCACAACGCTAATCTGGAGTTCACACCAGTGAGCTGACACACCCACTTTAATATTGATGGACTGCTTCTATTTCAGATGTATAGATGTGATATTTTATTGTTTAATTTGCCAGAACAGCTTCTTATCTATGAAGGCACATACACGAGAAGTGAGGAAGTATGGTTTTGTTAAATAAGGAGTATACTGACAGACCCTAAGCTATGAATTAACACACTTTAAACTTTTGGCAAATTCCATTTTTTCTCACTTTTTCTTGTTTTCTCATTCCTTTTTCATTCTCTCTGCACTCCCATCTCTCTCAGGACAGTCTGAAGATGGTTTGTGTGCGGCCCATTCATAAAGGCGAGGAGGTGTTTAACACCTACGGGCAGATGGCCAACTGGCAGCTGCTTCATATGTACGGCTTCACAGAACCTTATCCAAGCAACATCAACGACACTGCTGACATCCCCATCACCAACCTCTACAAAGTTGTCAGACAAGGTGATTGACAAGTGACAGACAGTTGTAGAGAGATTACAGAGGACTTACAGGAGAGAGGGTGTAACGGACTCAATAAGTCAGTGTGCTCAGGGATGCTGGAAGTTTGTTAGAGTTGGGGGTGTGGAGAGAAACTGAATACAGAATGTTGTGTAACATTCAGGGTTTTGTACAATTTATTTATAACCTTTGGTATACATACACTCTTAAAAATGTCCTAACAGAAAACATGGCACAAACATTAAAGGTCAGGCCATTCAAGAGCGAGGAGGAGAGAGAGAGCTTTACTCATGAAACCTCCAACAGGCAGACAAATTAATTGTACAGAGGAGTTTTACCTATAATAAGATCTGTGATTCCTCATTGGCTATTTTGATTCAGTGACTAGTGACTGAGTAATGGTCGGTTCATTTGATAATACTGAGATGAATCAGTTTGACAGTAGACTGCAGATTTGTTAGTGTGATACAGATGTTTGCCAGCAGCTGTACAAATTTGTGCAAAGTTGAATTTAGCTTCTAGCAGGGGTGTGTTCTTGTATCTGTATTTGTGTATGGGTAGAAATAAACATAGATAGACATAGCTGTACCTAGATGCAGACATTGTATTTTCTCAGTAAATTCAGAGGACAAGAATTCATTTTATTATCAGAATCATAGTTTACAGTGGCTATTAACAAATACACAGACTGTCAGAGTTCAACCCCTTCAGATTTGTTGTTGTTTCTTATCTTCTTGTTCTACTCCCAGGTATTCAGTCTGATTTGGACCAGCAGCTGGTGGAGGAGCAGTGGGAGATGCTGTGTCAGATGATGCAAGAGAAAGGAGCCTTTGTCTTTGGTAAACAGGGCTGCCTCACCGACTCAGAGCTACATACTGCACTCAAGGTGAGGACCGAGTACATACAGCAGTGCTGCATTAATGGTCTTTTCGCTTGTAAACTTAACAAATCCCTGGGAAACGCTTGAAAGACCACCTTGTCAGAGATGAGTATTTGCTTTGTATGTTTTCAGGTGCTGTGCATGTCAAAGGAAGAGTTCTCAGATTTCAAAGAAAATGAAGGATGGGAGGAAGATGATGAGGAAGAAGAGAAGATTTCACTCGCTTTCTCTAATGAGGGTCTCCCAGGATTAAAGGCTTCATGGAAATGGCTGATTCATGAAGCCGCCCGTATAACTCTGAGGTCCTATGAAGACGGTGAGGAGGGGGAGAAAATCAGGGATGGTGACCAGGCACTGATAGAGGACAAGGCAGCGTTAGCTGGACTGAGCCGCAGGCAGCAGAATGCACTGCAGGTAAAATTTGGACAGAGGAGCATCCTGCACAGACTGATGGAGCTCACTAAGCCATGAGTACAGCTGTGACAGGGACTGGGACCTTAGTGGAAACTTTTTTTTATCTAAAGAGAAAAACTTCTTTCAAAACACTGTCAAATTTGTTCCCCTGAAGATATATTTTATTTTAAGCAGTTCTTGTTTTGTACTCCCTACTGATCGTGTTGATAATTAAAATGTTTTGTCTTTACCTGTACAAAAAACAGGTATTATTATGACAAGATGTGTGATTTTATTTGCAATAGTCTGCAACTACCTCTGTGTTAAATGGGAAAAGCATTCATCTGCAAGGTACAAACCGCCCAGACACATCCGCCTCAATTCAAAAAGACAGATGACTTTAACTGCAGCTGTGGGATTCTGAGGTAATGTCACATTCAGGACTGACTAGTGACTAAGAACAGCCTCAGTCACTGGTTTGGTTTTCACCTTATTCTGTTTATTGTATTTTTTACTGGATTAGTTTAAGGAGAAACAAACATATTCAACATTTTGAATTGAATTTGCTGTAGACAAACAGCAAACAACCTGTTGGCATCTACATGACCAAAAATATAATTTTCCATATCTATTACTACGTTTTCGAAACTAAGTAAACATTAACCAATGCAGATATTGGTTAAGACACTGGACAACATACAGCTTCAAAACTGTGGCTGTTATTAGGATTTGAGTCGTAACATTTTCTAGTCTTGTAACCACAGGAGCCCTGACAGGTCATGCAGTCCTCGGAATGTACATGACACATTTTCCAATAATGACACATAACACTGTTTTTTTTGGGGATTGTGATAACATTAATCAAAATATTTAAAAATTCATTTTTAACACCGACCTGTAGTCTGGAAACTAATACAGGGAGGATTTATATGGATTATGTTTAATAAAAGATACCATGTGACATTGAAACAGCTGGTATATATTAGCACCATCATTTTACTTTTGTAGTCCTAGAATCTTGTGATCAGGTCATCGGTCTTCAAGATACCCTGCTGGTGCATCTGGAGAGAGAAAAGAGGGGAGACATGAGGTAAATGTGAGGAACAAATGCCATGGTTTTTGAGCATTTCTACTTAACTGATAAATAAGCGTTTACCTGGCCAACAAAGGCAGAGAAGGCTTTAGTGCTATCCCTGCCAGCAGCAGCTGAGTGATACAGATTCACCCATTCCCTCAAGAGGTACTCTGCCTTCTCCCTCAGGCCTGGGGGATCATCATATTCTGAAGCCTGTGAAATCCCAGAGTGCATCATAAAGTTGGGTCCACCATGGGCCCGGTCAATCATGGCTTCATAGTTGGAGCGAACAACATCCATAAGCTGGGGAAGACTGGAGACAAGAAAAAAAGCACAGAGCACAGAGTTATTTTTAAAACATTATTGAATGCAGCAAATAAAAGGGTTTATACATGGCAGAAAATCTACAATAAAGCCATAAGCACAATATGTCAAGCATATCCAGTAAAAATTTTGTAAACCAAAAAGTACAGTGGGTTGTGAAAACCACCTCCAAACAAGTATCACATTTTTGGTTTACTATGCAAACTTTGTAATCCACCACACCAGGCAGAGAGGTTCAGTTTTATAGATAGTCACAATAGGTTCTCAGCACTTTACACTGGGACCACTAAATACTCCTGCCATCAGTGTTGCCCTATTCTGTCACAGAAACTTGTGGTTCTATAGACACAACAAATGTAAACATTTTATTGTTTTAACATTGTAGTAGTTCTTTACCCCTCAGGTGCGTTGGCTCTGGAGTGTGCACAGGTCCTCATTAAAGTCTCAATTGTGTGAAAGAGGTCAGCCTCTGTGACATGGCTGACACTGCGTTCATCCACCAGCAGCAGCTTCACCAACTGCATGGCAAATGCAACTGCCATGTAGTGCAATCCATTTTCCATTGACTGGAAGAAAACAAAAATTGCCATTACCAAGTGATGGCACTTGAGGCTTTACTTTGCTGAACAATCAAATGAACAACTGAATCACAAATCTCTTATGCATCATCAACATTTTTGTATAGCAGTAACAAGCCCCAAAATGAAATATAAGTAGAGAACAAAATAGTAACTCATGTTAACTGATGACACTATGTACTGTGTGTACCTGTGCCAGGTGCAGGTCATACTGCTGCATGTTCACAAGATGGTTCCTGATCAGAAGCTCCACTGCCTCTACGTTGTATTTGTACTCATCACGGCATTCAATCAGACACCTGTAAACAGAAACCCAGCAAGCAATTTAGACTCGCGTATTATGTACTACAGAACATCCCATTTATGGAGCCACCTTATGTAAAGCATTGCAGTGAATATAACAATATCAAGTCAAAAGTGTTCTAATTCACCTGGTGATCTGCTTATTGCACCACTGTGGTCCATAGGCACGTCCATCCTGCAGGGCTTTAAGAACCAGCAGGTGGCATTCTCTGTAGCGGAGCAGCAAGTCAGCATCAGCCCCACTGGTAGCATCTAGAAGACCTTCCACAGCCTGGGAAATGGAGAAACCAACTTAGTAAAACACAGGCTAACACGAATTAATCCTAGACCTTGCCTGTTATTCTATTTCTTATTTTTAATTCACTGCAACGAAAAAATAACTCTCCTACCTTCTGCAGCAGGCCAAGAGCAGCGATGCCATCCCTGGAGTTCCTAGCCAAAGCCACAGCCTCCAACAGGCTGCGCAAGGCCTGGGTAAGGGGGTTCATGGCAAAGAGTTGGAGGGATGGCATGAAGATGTTGCTCCAAGTCGCCATGCACTTATCATAGATCTGAGCCACATCATCTGTGGCCCATGCCTGTTGCTGTGAACAGAGATATAGAGAGGTGGAATTAAGTTCTGTAGGTTTAAAATGACAATACCAAGCTGTGACCAAAATCTCCTGACACTGTCACAAGCACCATCTAGTTAAGTGTTGGCTGTTTTAGATTTTTACATACTGTATTGTAAGACTAACAAGCTTTTTGCTTTTGGTACAAATCAGAGATAGATAAACATTCATAATTTATTCTCAATTAGCACAGTAGGACCTTTTCAACCTTTCCTCTCCAAATCTTTTTAGCTCTTAAGTTTTGTTTTGGGCATCACAAAAATAAATAACTAACTCACCTTCATGGGCTGAGCCAAGAAACCAGTGGGTTGTGAGAGATCATTACTGGGTAAGAAACCTGGAACGTTCCTGGCAAACTCTTCATACACAGCCAGTTGCTTAGGGTCCACTCCTCCCACCTGCAACACAGACACGCAGTTTGTTACTAAATTCTGTATCCACCAACTGATGACACTGAATCATCATCATCCTATTAGACAGGCCCAGTAACTGTGTTGACAAGAAATAATGACATGTCTTAAGCTGCAACTAGCATAGGCTGAATCAAAAATGACTCCCCCCCCCCGATACTTGCATGACTGGATGTTACAGTGATCTTACCTTGAGTCTGATCTGCTCAGGCATACGTTCAGCTTGGTAAGTCAGAACAACAGGATCACAATAACGTCGTCCCTCTTGGCGCGCATGCTTCCGCAGCTCAAACTCCTATAAGAGCAGAAAACAGATAAAGAAATTTGAGACTTTACCTTTGAAGTAAGATATATTAAAAAATATTTATGTAAAACTGAATAACACAAAAGATGAGCCAAAATTACAATTTACACTTGCATCATAGCAGAGTAGTCCACTTCTGAAGCAGAGGTATGCCAGTATTTTCTTTAGTCTGGGTGGCAATAAAAATCCAAAGTGCCCAATCAAGAGCAACATGAATAGTTCTGAAGTAGTTGGAATTACCAGACATCAGAAGACAAATGTCCCTTTGACCATGACCTTATGAAAATGGCTTAATCCATTTTTACACTAGCAGTCCATGCATCAGAAATGCATTTATATTTAGAGCTGTTATGCTAGTCTTCTTAAAGTCTCACCGTGGCTAGTCTCTTGTCCATTTCAGGGCCAGCCTTCTCCACAGCTGTTTTCTGAATGAAGCAGCAAGCCAGTTCACAGTTGTCTTGAGCAATCCGGGCTGCAGCCTCTTCCATCATTTCCCTTTGCTGGGGGGTTGGTGCCTGAGAGAATAAATATTTTAAGAAATTTGAAGAAACAGGGTTGATGCACAGGAAAAGAAAGCTCTCTCTATATCTTATGGAACACAAGCAATTAAGGACGCAAGTGTTTACGTAGGTGTAAAGCTTACCCTAAGAGCAGCGGCAAAGCTGTTCTTAAGGTTGGTGGCAATGCTCATGAGCAGGGGCTCACGGCAGGTGATCATGGCCATGCCGGCAGTCAGGTTCCTCATCATGTGGTGGGCAGCGACACGCATGCGGGACTCCTCCGAGTCCAGAGCAAAGTCCTTCCTGATGATCTGCTCGCATGTTGTCATGGCGATTTTGATAGAGCGATCAACCACAGGATGCACTAGCTCCTGCACAGCCCGCTCTACTGATTGCCGTACACACTGCTTCAACTGTGGATGTGCCTGTAGCAGAGGGATCTGAATAGAGAGAATGGAGGAGGCATGAGACAAAAGTTGAGTGATAAATTACATTCAAAAGGTTAAAAAAATAAGTGAAATTAATGGAGCAAAAATGAATGACTTCTAGAGTTCTCCTCTTGTTTTAATGTATTCCTTTGTGTTTGCCCAAACTTTTTAAAATCTGTGGACCAAATCATTGCCACATTTTTGTGGGATAGGAAGCACATATTGATGATGTTCAGCTAAAATCCCATCAGAAATCACTGATATCCAAGATATATGAACAACTCATGGATTCTGATGGTCATTCTGTCTCCAAAACTAGAACTGTTTGGGAGCAGAAGTTGGGAGTAGATTTAGGAGATGAGGCTGTGTACAGAGTATGTTACAGCACACTTTATGCAAGGTTACAACTTTCACCTTCCTAAATCAGAGATCTATCCAAATACTGCAGACCAACGTGAAAGATGCTTCTTCTTGTAACCTGAGCCATATGTTTTTTTTGGTCCGACACGTAAGTTACATAAATTCTGCAGTGATCTTGACAAAGATTCTGGGAATCAATATAAAGGTGGGGCCACGTATAGTGATATTTGGTTCTGTTGATTCGTCCTAAATTAATTTAAAAGATGCAAGAGAAAGTGTGTGTGTGTTAAGTGGTACACTGACTTCATTAACATCTCTGCCAGTGGTTTGCTCAATGCTCAATGCTCAGTGCTTAATACTTACATTGACATTTATATTGATGTGTGGGGCCAGGCCTGCCAAGGCATACACATTGATGTCGTGATAACTGAACTGTGGGGTTGGAGGCCCGGTGGTTGTGCAAGTTGTGGTGGTGGCAGCTGGGGTTGAGGGAGGAGCTGCAAATGGAACAAAGTCTCCTGTTGGTCACAAAACGCTAATTTGATTAAAATCACAAGAAAAAGCAGACTGTTCAAACAACATCAACAGAAAGCAAATATGCAACAATTCACAGAGCAAAACACAGATCTGATTTGACAAAACAGGGGTAGGTGATACAGCTAAAATTAATATTGTAATAATAATCAAAGCATACCGATACATGAAATTATGTACCTCATGTTCAAAATCAAACACACAAAAACACAAAAGAACAAATATGGAACATCCACCTGTGGTAGAGACTGGTAGCATCTCCTCTGGGGGCTTTGCCTCTTTCTTTGGTGCAGACAGCTGCTCCTCCAGGCTCTTTAGCTTCTCCTTGTCCTTCAGCAGGTTTCCTGGCTTCAGGTCATTGATGTCCAAAGACAGGTTCTTGCACAGAACTTCAATCTCAAACTTCAGGTTGAGCTGCAATTAAGAAGAGAACAATGTGAGCAAACATGTCACACTTGTCACTGATACATGTTCAGTGAGTTTTTTTTTTTTACCTTTGTACAATAATTACAAATTTTCACTTTCACCAGGTCTTTTTGTAGTTACCAGTAAACATATCATAATCACAGCAGGTTTAAATCTATTTACTTTGAGATTAAATAGTTATTTTTGGACATGGCTGGGTTATATTCATCAAGTTAAATACTTTTATGTAGCAAGACCAGTGCATATTTGTCACCTAACCAAAAATTTACAATGGGTTCAATGGACTGCACTTATACTCTAAGAGTACTTATACTAAGAGTACTTATAGTATAACTTATACTCTTAGAGTATAAGTTATACTATAAGTCTAAGTGCTGCTTGGGTTTAAGTGGAAACTAGGAAGAGTATTCTATTACCTTGAGGTCATGTTCCTGATGAAGCTCAGCAAGGACATTCATTATGGCCATGGTCCAGGGGTTCTGTGGCCTGAAAACCTACAACAAAGACACACACATTAGTTGAAATCACGTTTTAAAAAAATATAGGGAACATCAGATTGTGAAATCAGATATGTTTTACCCACTTTTATTTACTGTATGACAAAAAAATATATAAATAAATAAAATATATTTTTGTCTGCCTTTTGCCTACACCTGCGCTGCTCACCATGCTCCGTAGACTGGATTCCAAAACTTTGGCCACAAAGGGAACCACATAAAGTAGCTCCTGCTGGCCTTTCACATAGGCTTCCAGTAGCAGAGACTTGACTTCCAGATCCTGAGGAAAGAAGAAATACATATAGCCAGCTGAAAAACCTGACAGGAGCCTCAACACATAATGATGCCACAGAGCAAACAAACTTATTACAAATTCTTACTGTATAGAGGATAGGCTTGTTTTTGGCCAGTGTAATCATGCCCAACCAGTGGCCCAGATTCTTCAGCAGGGAGCGATCAGAGAAATTGGCAGCTGCCTTGTCTGAGGTCAAGAGAACCTGGAAAAAAAAAAAAAAAAAAAAAATAGATGGGAGGGAAATGTCAGTACAATCTTTTTTTCAGCAGTGCTACAACTGTGGTAAGTAAGAACAAAAAAACATTTATCTGGCATGGTAATGAGGTGTCTTAAGACTTGATAGTAGAAAGACAGATGTACAATGTGGGAGTGTGAAACGCCTCTCTAGGCAAAGTATAACGTGTGGCAAATAAGGAAAAAAATGTTTGCACTTCTGAGGATTTTGGAAACCTTAAATTACCATTGTATGCCCAGCTGTTTTACCTTGATATTCCTGTAAGTCTCATTGAGGACCATCTTGACAAACTCAGGGTTCTTGAGAGTGTCCAAAAAGTTGGAGTACAGACTGTGGAAGTTGGGCTCAATGCTGACACGCTTCATCACCAGGTACTGAGACACCCAGGGCATAAACTCCTCCTTCACTGTCTCTTTCAACTCTTCAACCTGAGAAAAGCAGTTATGGTTTAACAAACCCCCCAAAAAACTACAAAAAAGCTTATTGGACTATTGATATACATAATGTTTTGTCAGTGTCCCTTTACCTTCTGTGTCATGTTGGACTGAGAGAGGTTGTTGAAGATGAAAGCAATCTTCTCCTGGACATTCTCTGGAGGCTCTACAATCCTTTCTGTTTGGTCAGTGGCCACCAGCAGAGTGTCAATGTTGGTTGTGTTTATGGAGGGCTGAAGGTAAGAACAAGGACAATTAGACCTTTGAAACTGGTGCCTAAAACCATGTAGAAAAACCAACCAATAGTAAAGCATTGACAAGAAACATATTAGCTTGCTGGGTCATCAGTCAAACTCACAGGCACATCCTTCTTGAAACTGCTGGGTGTTGGTCTCGTAATGGTGGTGGTCTTAGCTGCTGTGGTTGTAGTTGTTGTGGTGGTGACAAGGGTGCTGGGCTGACCGGGCTGTGGGGGTTTGGGGCCACCGGGTTGCTGCGACTGGGCCTGAGCCTGAACTTGTGCCAATGCCAAACTGCCAGGTGTTGTGATGGAGCCTTGCATCTTCACCGGAGGGTCCCGTGACTGTTGGCCATACTCGATATACTGCACACACAGGATATTTGAAGGTGCAGAGCGAGAGATTTAATTTATCTGTATGTGGGATGCCTGTTCTGAAGTCAGAGCCAGGACAAACTAAGACTTTAAAAATGGTGAACAAAAATAAATTAAGGAAACCTGATTACCTCTTGTAAATGGTGGGGGAACTGCAAGAAGTGGGCAATTGAAGCCAGGTGTTGACAATACTGAGGGTAGTCCTTTAGTCTGGGAACATAAGATATGTTAGCTTGACACAAGTTGACCGTTATTGTTTTAATACTCACTTTACAAAAGAAAACATGTCATTACCTGTTTTTAAACCTATCTAGGGCAGCAATCCCAAAGTAATACATTTTGGATCCATAGGGTTTTCTTAAGGCTTCAAGGACATATCGGAGGGCCAAGCCAAGGGCCATGTAGGTGACAAGACCCTTCTCGATAATTCCACCAAAAAGGCAGGCAGTGATGTGCAGCTCCTTGTCTGGGTACTGGGGGAAGAACCGGTATTCCTCAAACAAGTTCCGAAGCATGCAATTGAACACCTCTCGCTCCCGCTTAATGGTTGAATCCTTGAACCTCTGCAGCATCTCCAGTACCTAGACAATAATAGAGTGAGAGATGAGGGTGTCTGAAGAGCAGCAACATTATTTAGAATATGGATGAGTAGAACTGATCAATTTTTCTTGGGTTAAGTTTGTATTTTGTTAAGAAGCAAATTAATAATATTGATACATACTTCATCCACAGACATAGTTGGGTGAGGAGGATGGTTGTAGATGCGCTGGAAGTAACTGTTGGCTTCGTCATCTATCTCCTTGCTAAAGTGCTGATTTGCCTCAGGCCACACCTGAGAAAGGTCAGCTGGGAGGATAGAGGAAAAAGGCTATTAGTTCTTAATTTACTTGAATGTTGTATTCTAACAATGGTGCAGACTGGGCCAAGTAATTCACACATTGATGAAAATTATTGTACAATCAAGTGATACATAAGGCACCTAAAAGGTTTCTAACTGATCAAGGCAGTTTAGAACTCTTTTTGATGCGTAAAAAGTAGACATTTGACACCAAAGTGGGGCAGTCAGCATAAGCAGACAAGGAATGGAAGACTGATCTGTATTTCCTCTATGATATAGTTTTTGCATGGCGGTTTCTAAGTTGTATGGCATGAAATGAAAGCCACCTAGAAGTGCACAAGATGGTGAAATTGAATCTTGAAAACCGCATTGGTGTAGCACACAAAAGGTGTAATACAAATAAATTTGCAAATCAGGATGATAATCTTAACAACTGCAGAGGAAATACAGTGCTGAGCAGCGCAGGGCGGGGCTCTCAGTCACACCACTACCACCACCACTTACAGGCCTTCATCTTACTCTGCTGAAAGGTAGGTGGATTCAGGCCTGGTGTGCTCATCTTCCTGGTGCCAAAGGGGTCGGTGCTTACTGTTGGCATCCCCAGACTAGAGCCAATACCAGAACCAATACCGGAGCCCAAGGGACCTAGAAGTTAAACAACATTTAAATCATTTTAATCCGTACCTACTTCATCTTCCAAACTGCTACCCTTTGTGCTCTGGACTTGGCTCAATTTAATGTGCATTATATTATGCAATGTAAGTACTGATGATGTAAATGATGTTCTGCAAAATTTGTTAAACATTACAAAATGTTTTCCTGGTGGCTTTTGACTGAAGTTCACATGATACAAAGTTATTAGGCGACTTATTAGGCTAACCCAAGCTATGCCACAGTTTCCTTAGGTTTACTGTATACATAATATTTACATCAATATTTAGTGTAACTACAAATGTAATGCAACTAATTATTCTAGTCTCATTTCTCACTGAATCCAAAGATTCGTTAAAATGGCTATGACAGTATAGTATAGAGAGTGTTTAGTATAAACATTTGTTTGCAATAAAAGAAGATAATCAAATAGCATAGTACCAGAGTCCATACCAGGGAGCTGCGAGGACAGGCTGCCAATTCCCCCAAATGGTGTGCTAGGGTTGGGGTTGGAGAGAGGTGGGAAAGCCTTTGCTGGGGACTGGGGATTACTAAAAGCTGAACTCAGTGAGGTTGGAAAACCCTGCATGCTCTGAGTGTGGGAGGTGGCTGTGCCCCCTAAGTTCAAGGAACCCATGCCAGACAGAGGGTCCATCTAGAGAAGAGCAAGAGATGGAGAGTCACCGGTACAAACCTGCTGATGTTCAAGCAACATATCCATGATCTTCACATTTTTTACATATTTTAAAAACCAAGGAAATATGACAGAACTATTACAATAATCTGTCATATTTTATGTTTTTAAGCAAGTACAAAATACACATCAGTTGTATTGACACTGATTTCTAACATTAAAAAGGCATTTCAAAGTTTGCATGTGGAGTCATGATTTGGCTTTCATATGAGGATACCTGTACAGGTGAGATGGCATCTAGGCTGCTGGTGCTGGGGGCACGTCCCTTTGGCATTACCCCTGGTGGTGGCTGCCGGGCTTTATTCATTACATTGCTGCAGTTGGCAACCATGGTCAGGATCGTCTCCGACAACTCCTGGGACACACTCCTGAGGAAGAAGTGAAAAAATTAATTAAGTTAAAAGGTTATCACTGTATGGAATAGTAAGAATGGTGTCTGTCTCAGTCAAGTTATTAGAAACTCCTCAAGATTGTTAGTCTTGTACGGTCAAAACACTATCAAAAACAACCAATGCTTCATTTTGACCAACGCTGACGTTTTTGGACATTCATTCAGAGGGTCAACAAACAGTTATTTAAAAGCACCAAGCAAACTAGGGTAAATCAGCTCTCACCCAGCACAGGACTGCAGGCAGGCCAGCATGGTGGCTAAGGTCTCTGGAGGCAGCTGGGCGCTTTTGGGCTGGTCCTTGTCTGGGGCCAGACCCCCCATAATAGATGGACATCGCCTCTTCAGGAATGTCACACACGCCTGGATAAAAGGTTCCTGATGGATGGACAGAACATAAAATTATTGTAAAATACAATGTTCTCAGGGTAATATGCTTAAAATAAAATTACATGAACGAGTAATCAAAAATCCATACTGCTTTTTGGTAATAACTACACTAAAATCAAAAGACATACCCCATGCTCTCTGATTTTGTCAGTCAGCCATTTATCAAGTTTGAGGTATTCACGGCGAGAGGCAAGTGCAGCAAGGTCAATAACAAAGGCAAATGGAGTACCATTCAGCAGCATCGATAGAGACTAGAGAAAAGAAACATATGTAGGCACTGAGCATCATGAAAAACATACCAACAATTAAAGATAACCTAAATTCAATATCATACCTTTATTATTAATTACTATTAACACTGAGAATAAGAAGTATCTCAGAACCTCACTTGTCAATGTCTTTTTTTATATTTTTCTCTGCACAGGACACACGTTATGTCCCTATGCTGCGTTTTCTAATGAAATGCTGCTTAAAAATCATAAAAAACACAGAAGAACAAATTAGTCCCATGTGCTCTGATGCCATTTGCTGATTGCTCTACTTTATACTGAAAATTCAAAGTGGTCTTCATGTCAACGATTATTTAGTTTATTCTGGCAAACCTTCAAGTCCTGGGCCACATCCAGTATGCGAGACAGCTTGGCTTGGTCATACTGCTCCCCCCTCATGTACCACTCAGCCATAGAATGCATTATTAGCTGACGGATAGAGGGAGACTGTCCCTGGAAAAAGAAACATTGGGATTTTATTGGGAAGTATATAATAGAGGCAAAAACACAAAACTTATTGAGCAAATAAGACAACAAATAATCAAAATACCAGGGGAAAACAGAAAAAACATGACTCCTTCATTAACAGTAAGACAGAATCCAGCACCAACCTGTCCATGCCAGGCGTAGTGCAGGATAATGGCAGAGTTGGGGTGGTTGCCCAGAAAGATGGGCATTAGGGTGGAGATGAGCTCATGGCGCAGTGTGTGCCAGGAGGTGGAGATCTGCAGTAATGCCAACACCAACATGTCTGGGCAGTGCTTGATTGGGAAGCTAAACAGCTGCTTCACCTGCTCGTACTGGCCCACCTCAGACAGCCTGAGCAGGCTCTCAACCAGGTCCAGGCTTTTCCTGTAAAGAGTTAGTGACACTCAGTCAAACATATTATACTGGCAGTCAAAGGTTCAAACCAGCAGGGAATCCTACATCATTTAAAGTGAAGTAATAGCTCAAAGACTGAATCATATTCAGTGGGTCAAACTGTGGCTCTACTACAACAGGCTGTGGGACACCCTGCTCGATAATGTGGGAATTTACTATCACATTACAGGATGTGAAGACTGTGCTGAATGAAGCATTGCTTTAAATGTGCAGCTGAATTAAAATGTAAAGATAAGATAAGATAATCCTTTATTAGTCCCACAATGGGGAAATTTACAAAGAGAAAACAACAAATAAATGTTGACAGCGATGGTAACAAAGTCTAAACACATTAATAAGACTGCAACTACTAAACCCTACCACACAGTGGCCAAGCTTTAAGCTCCATACCATGTGGCAATCTCCCGGTTGTCATCCTCTGGCGGGGCCTTAAGAATGTCAGTGGCCACATTGTGGCAAGGGTAGTCAGCAAAACAGAACACTTCTGGGCTTATCAGGGAGTGCTGAATGAACGAAAGCTGAAGAGAGAAACAAAGCATTTAGACATTTTACGGGAATATAAAGCTCAACCTAAACTACTCTGCAAACTGCACAGTTCCTTTATTGACATAATTACCATTTTATCTTTACTCTTATTTTTGGCAGCTAATATTCCCACATTTGCCACTACAATTAAACACTTATGATCATTCTGCTGGATCAAACATTAGTCAGTTACCTGTCCCTCAGCATGTTTCCATGGCCGATAGATGAGATCGACAGGAAAGACCTCCATGCCCAACCCCCTCTGAATGCCGTACACCACTATCTGCAAGCCTTTACTGTCCCGGATTATAAAGCCAGGATGGTCCAGTTCGTACGTCACCTCTTTGAAGTTCAGGTTGGGATTCTGGGGTACAGATAAAAAACTGAAGTGAAACCTCAGCCGCTTCTGAAAGTAATCAGAGCTATTGTATGCGTTATCTTGTATACTGATGCAGAATTTGAAAAAATGCAATCCCAGAGTGATTCTATAACATGCCAATGTTGGGGTGCTGCCTGTGGTAGTATGCAGAAAATAATAAACATTACGCAGCCAAAGTTATGGCAAACAATTTGAAATAAACTGTACTCGCTAAAAGTCACTTACCACTTCTTTGACAACGTCAATGAGAACCTCAACATTCCATGTGTGAGCCTGCGAGCCATCGTTCTTATCCTTACCATCACTCCAGATACCACTTCCTGGAGCAGAGATGGACTGTAAGAGAAAACACAAAAACAGAACATTTAAGCTTTGGTGTGCTGAAATGTTAAGACACCAGTACATTCATACAAACAGTAACCAATATTTTTTTTTACAACTATTGTATCAAATGTCAGTGACACTGAGTCATTTTCATTTTACACAGTCATTAGTCTCTCTTAAGTGAAAGTTATAATTTTATAGCCTGTACATTTACTATATGTTTAAATCTGAGCTGCTTATGTCAATCTCCATAAGAACCCATTTCCTACTCCTTTTATAGTATATTTTTCCAAACTGTAACAGTCAAAGTGACCTTAGACTTTTGGCAGTCCATGCCTCCCCCATAAGCAACTCACCTGTAGTGGGATGCCATCAGTTAGGCCAGAGTGGGTACGAGCCATCATGCCCAGGACCCTGGCCACCTGGCTGGCCGTCACCTCCCTCACCCCATACTGGAGGATTATGTTTCTGCACTCATCCACACTAGGGAGACAAACAGGACAAACAGGTCAGCTTTGACTATGATATCAATTCAAATATATTAAACTATAAATTCTATTAAGAATGAGAACAGATTTTGCTTCTTTTTTTTTTTTTACAACTTCTATTGCTGCAAAACATGTTAGTAAAAATATTTTCATGTTTCTCACATGACCAGATCTGTTACACTGCAAAACTAAATGGTGTCTGTGATATGTATTCAGTGTCTCAGTCATGTACTATACATGCAGTAGCACCCTGGCAGCCAACTGTTGTCTAGTCTGAGACCATAAATGGTCTTTCAAGTGAATACTCTGCATTCACTGGCATTAGATTGAATGGATGTGTAGACACAGGACCATTTTAAAACAGATAATGAACGCATTAGTTGTAGTTGAATTTTTACATAAATTTACCTAGCACAGAAGCCATAGCCAACTTCTTGCATGAATTCTGCAAGAGAACTCTCCATCATGGTCTTAGCTAACTCCCCCGAGTCTGGTAGGATCCTGTCCATGAGAATGTCCCGTTTTTCAGGGTACAGCAGTGGTGCGAGCACCACAGGGCAGCGCTCCTGGGGGAAATCTGAAACAACACAAAAATAAGTAAACAAATGTGGCACAGCAACACACAGAAAACCACAGAACAGAGTCTGAGTTCTATATAGCCTGACAAAGCCATATTGTTCAACTGCAAATATATTTATGCTTCAAGATATAACTAGGTTGGTTGCAAGAAATCTGTTTTGATCCCCCCATACCTCGGCAAAGTGTCTTGAGGAAGGCGTCAATCTGCTCTTGCCCTACCCCACTGGCTCCCTTCTGGCCAAACAGTAGATGGGAGAGCAGCAGGTGCAAGACCTCTATGGCAATGTCTTGGAAGCCACCTTCCTGGTTTCCTCCAAGATCAGCGTCAACGTATGACCGCAGGAGGTCCGGAAGTTTCTGCTTGATGAATTGCGCAGCTGAGAAACAGACAAAAACAACTAGTTAAGACAACACCAATTTGCTTTTCTGACACAATTTTGTTGTTCCTAGCACTGCTATTAATAAAGTGATGTGGTCATTTAAAAACAACTTCATATTATTTAAACAAAACACCTCTTTCCTCTGTGCCAAAATGTCACCAGTCCACTAACACACCACTGGTCCGCATGCATAGACACTGCAAGTCTTTGGTGAATTTCAAGCACTATCTATGAAAAATCGTTAAACACTACAGACTTTATTCTAAACAGCATTTAAACTATGGCTCTTGACATTTAAACTACTTTTGACACAGTACCATTTTCAGTGTCTTAACGGGTATGTGGAAATTGTTAAAACTTCATTCACATCTATGACAAAAAACAATTTGGTGTTATGATTGTTATGTTAGGAACCCTCAATGCATATTTTTGATTTGTAAAAATTCTGATGAATTATTATGGCTAGTGGTTTAACACCGCAGTACACTTATTTACTTCAGTCTATCTTTTGTTGTTGGTGCCAACTGGTGATCGCAAATTGAATTTAATAATTAAAGACTGCTAATTTGGCCATAGTGCACATAAAAGAATATTGTGTTCAAGTAATTCAACTGAATACCACACAACAAGGACACGTGGAACATCCAAGACTTTTGTGTGGGGACAAAAAGGAGGTTTATATGCTTTTCATATTTCTGCCAAGAAATCATCCCACTAAATGGGCTTGGAGGTTTGTGCCGATGTAGTGTTTTACCTTAAAAAAGGATTTATTGGCAAAATGGAAATTGTTTTGATAACTTAGTACTAGGGCTGGGTGATAAAACGATAACGATATATGTCACGATATAACTTTTCCTCAATAGACATATAAGACATGGTTGATAACAACGTCGAGTAACTCACACTGCCTGCAACACGCGGTCACTCTGTCCTCCATTTTCATCAGGTATCTAACTCCACAGTTAGTTTTGGGGTTTTGGTCATTTTAAGACAAGATCTGTTTTTTATTTAAAGTTTATAGCATGTTGCTCTTTTGCTCCTACATTGCTTTGGGTGAACTGTGAGGCAGCTAAAAAAAAGTGTAACAACTCGTCCACTGACATTCTGTGAGTTGAATCAGGGTCTTCCCGGCTGATGCATCAAACATTCAACATTTAGGGGGCAGCCCTAAAATTGACCTTATGGTATCTTCACATCTCAATTAGGAGTAAAAAGGAAACTTTAACTTCGACAGAAATGGTGATTTGATTTATGCTGTAATATATATCGTTATCAACCGATATGAAAAATCATATCTTGATATGATTTTTTCCTTTATCGCCCAGCCCTACTTAGTACTCAGATGTGCACTCATGTTTGCTACAGGTTTAAATATGTCAGGGTCTACCAGAACTACTTACCAAAGCCACGAAGGTCTGTGTTGCTGGAGTTGAGCAAAGCAAGGCCAAATATGACCTGGGAAATAAATGAAAAAATTACAGAGAAATTCTAAATTCTGTTTCTTCATTTTGGATGGACAGTCTTGAGCTCAAACATATGACAGTAGACAATCAATATTTGTAAACCATGACCATTGTCCCCTTTGGTAATTAATGAAACCCACTGCAGAGTTGGCTTACCTCTTGGACCTTGCTGAGCTTAAGAACTTTACTCAGTTGAGTGAATAAGTGGGCCGACGGCTTCAAACTCTGAAAGACAGTTTAATGAACATGAACTGTAATTATTTTATTTTGTCCTATTCGTACACACCTGCAATATTTCTGTCGATGCCATTTCCATTTCTAATTGAGATGTCTGATCTAGCTAATTGTAACCTATAAATACATTTAAAACAGTTGCTTGTGTTTAGTAATATGTCTTCTCTAAACTCAGAATTATCCTTTCAGTAAAGGGTTGACATCCATTCAAGTTACTACATTGATAATACTGAAATTCTCACATCTGCTCCTTACCTTCTGGTAGTGCAGAGGATTGTCAATGGCGTAACACAGAGTAGAGATAAAGTTTGGCTTTGATATCAGCGACACACACTCCTGGATCAGAAACTGTGTCTTGGGCAAGTTGAAAAGCAAAACGTACCGAGGAGAAGAAGAGAGTAAAGAGAACAAAAGCAGGTGAAGAACAAATTTAGACAGTAAGTTTCTAACAAGAATCGATAAGAAATAATATGCAGTATTAAATCACATGTCTAACCAACCATGACAATTCTACCATGAGCATAATGTGGAAAATTATTGTCAATACTGTCCCAAAGAAGGAATAAGCTGGCCCGAGCAAGTTGTGTGTGTGTGTTTTTTTAAACTAGTATTCTAATACCAACAGCCTTTTTTTTTTTTTTTTTTTTGATTTCAGTAACTTTTAAAGTTTCACTGACTTTTTAATAAGGGTACAGAGTGCAAAAACAGCTGTCACAGAGAGGGGCTGATATCAACAGGGATAACTACATACATTTTCAGACACTCATAATGTTACACTTAGTTGTTCATATGAAAAGTGCCACAAATAGTTGTGTACCAAACAAAAAAGATTAGAGAGAGATGCTCCTCTCTCACTTCAGCACAGCTGGCATGAAGTGGATAGCTGGTTTCAGAGAGTTAGAGAGCATGGTTGAACAGACACCCTATATCTGAATGAATCCCACTTGAATAACAACCACCTCACCAAAATAAAGTGTCTCAGTGCATGTCCAATCTATCAGATCTTGTCTGAGAGCTGTATTTTAATTACACAGTGAATGCTTGTACTTACGACAGCACAACTACAGCGGAGTTAATAAGAAATGAAGAGGTCTGTCAGACTCTGATGTCTCAGATATCAGGGTTGAGCTAATCGATACATGAATGTCAAACTGTAAAGAGTTTCAGTCAGTAAATTCTAATTTGAGGCACCGTCAATTTCAACCAAAGTTGTCCCATGCTGCAGACATTAGCGCAATAACGCACAGCCATACTTTCAGTTTCTACCATATTTTGCTGGCAAATGAGTACTTCATGTAATTTCATTCATACTTGTCTATTCATGGCCTAGGAAAGTTTTAGCATGAAGGCTATGTTAAATTTCAACTAGCAATGATAAATTCACAAAGTTTGCTGCAAATGCAAAACAAAAAACAAAAAAAGCATTGTGATATTATTCATTTAGTTAACATTTTTTAAAATCAATGGTTGGCTTTCAGAAGACCTGCCTAGTGGTAGTTGCTTCATCCCATCTCATCTGAAACTGTCACACTTATGAAAGAAGATGTGAAACTATCGCAGCTGATATGTAGAAGTAACAAGAGTTCTATGAATATCTTCAATATTAAAAGACAAAGGTTTGCTTGCCGACTGTTCCATTCAAGGATTGCAATTACACCAAAATGTTTCAATATTCTGTAAATACTCCTAAGAGTCCTCAGAGTGAAATCAGACCTTTTTATAGTATTTATTTAGTCAACTGTAACCATATTTATTATAGGTGGTATCTATTACTTAAGCTCTGGGATTTATGGAATGACATTTCCTTTTATATTAGTCAGTCCCAATAGGAATCATTCACTTATCACTTTAAAGAAGTTAGCCTTATGTATCCTCTTAGGTAGTGCTCATTTACAAATGCTTAAACATTACATTAATACATTTTCAGTTGCCTGGCTCTGCAAATATCCTTAATAATAAATGGTAAAAGAAACTGAATAATAAATTCTGCCCCAGAAAAAACTTTTTTCTTGCTAAATAAAAACAATATTAGTTTCTGTACCAGCACAACTAACAAGAATCTGAGTGTTTTTTTTTTAAAAAGACAAGAAATTATCAATGTGTTTCTCATCAAAAATTACCTGGTGAAAGTCCTTGCCACTGCTTTTACCATCGCCACTGAAATCCACATGGGAGAAGAGACAGCGTAGTAGATGCCTGTCTGCCTCAGGACCGTGACGATTTACAATCTGAGAGAACACAGGGAACACATCAGTATATTCAGATACAAGGAGCTATTTCCATACACTTCATATCGATAAACTAGAGGATCTCTGTTGTCAGAAAATGTACTTGATGTCTTTGATGTCACTTACATGCTGTATTTCTTGCTGGCTGGCTCGGTAGTTTTTCTTTGTTAAATTGTCCACCAGATAGCTGATTTGAGACAAAGCCAGCGAGAGCGAGTCAAGATTCATTGCTGGTTGGGGCGGAAGCAGGCGGCCGAGCACGGCGCAAAATCACCATTATTCCCCTTTAGTCACTTCAGTGATAGGTTACTTCTGCTCCCCCCCCCCAAAAAAGGTGTGAAAAAAGTTGGCTTCCAAATGGGTTTTCCGATCAGCGGCTCCCAGTGTTAGGTAGAGTCCTTCAGCATAAAATCAAGTCCAGCATCTGAAATGAAACAACAAAAGTTTTAAATGACTTTATACAAGCATAAAAACATTTTATAACAGCAACAAATAGAAAAGCAAAAAACAAACAGAGAAATTCTATTGTAAACTGCACTAAACTTGTTATGCTGTAGTCTTACACTCACGCAGGGCAGTATCCATCCATTGACAACTCAAAATATTGTGACAGGCTTTGAGGCCTACGTGCATGGCAGACCAGGACGTGCAATGAAACGCATTTTAGTCTTCTACCCGGACATTTATGTGCAAATACATTCTTAAACTACGGTCAGTATAAGTTAAAGCTTTGCGGCTAAGTATGCTATCTTCAGGGAGATATTGTAGAGTTACATAAACTCGTCGTGCCAGTAGCCCGTACTAGGCCTCGACTGTACCCTTATACCTGGCACACTGACTGAAAGCTAGTTAAGTTTCTCTCCAAACTAACCAACTTTTCTGCTAACAAAAGCATAATCCCGACCGCAGTTTTATCAACCAGTACGATAGAACGTGGTATTAAGAGCAACTGACTAGGAATTCCTAATGAGTAATGGACAGAAACGTAAAAATCACCCACTGAAACAAAGAGCAAGCTAATCGAAGTTAGCAAATCTTGACAGTTAAGTACTCGCTAGCAATCTGTGTGTTGCGGCGCGTTAAGAGGGGTCGTTTTCTTATCAGATAGCTTAACGCTGTGTGGCTAAGTTAATTAATGGATTTAAATCAAACGTAGCATTTCGGGGACCATACTCTGGCAAGCGGGGTCACCTAGCTAACCCAAGCTAACATCACCATGACGCTGGTAAACACTTGCTAGGGAGAAGTTTAAGTTAACGTTAGCCACCATGTCCGCTGAATTATTTAGCTAGCGTTAACATTAACCGTAGGATATATGAACGCTCACTGTGGCATTTTCTCCACTTTAATATCTCTACTGATCTGTATAACTTGCTCGTGGTCAATACCTAACGTTAATCTCTTCGAAATCTTACCAACTCCCTGTTGGCTACGAGCTAATGCTATCAAATTAGCATTAACGTGAAGCTAACATTAGCAACATGAGCCTTCTTCAAGTTGGCGTATATGAATTGGCAATACCAATTAATAATGTGCTGTTTAGAATTTTTAACGGCCACAAGACTTACCAATCAATTATTAAGAGCTAGGAATCTTTATACATGCCTTGGCCGTGAGCCTGAAGGCCGCGAGTACTGCGGATGGGTTTTGCGCGATCTTGCCAGCTAACATTAGCATGAGCCTTGTTAACGTTAGCTTATTTCTACGGGATCCGACTAGTCTGTGGAATCGCTAACGTTATAGTTGCAATTGCTGTCTCGCAACGACGCACAACCGTTACACCCAGTCACGGGCAACATTGACTCCAGCAACAATTTAACAAATATATTAACAGAAAAATACCAACACTGCCCGAGAAATGAGGCTAAATTGAAGATTTCTTACTTTCTTGATGTGACCAATATGACAGCTACACTTCAGCAAATACACCTACCCCGCGCTGGTGGCTAACGGCCATCCTCCGTATTAATATCGTTACTTATGTATAACATATAAAGATGTCGACGGTTGTTTACTAAATATATTACAAATCTCACCGTGCTTCCAAGAAAGTAATTTAGATGTTCATCCCTTCTTGTTTCTCACATCAAACTTGACGAAATAGTAGGGTCGCTGTGCCTCCAGTTCTGTTTGATTTTCAAAATAAAATGGCGACTGTCACTGCCGCGGCGCGCTCACGGTTCGAGACGAGTGCGTGAGCTTATCCGCGCGACACAAACGGCAAGGTACTCGCCAGTAGACACCTGGTCCAAGCATACTGCCACCTATTCCTCTTCTTTTTGAGGTTTACTGGGGGTTGGCAAAGCCGACATATATTGATTGAGGTTTTTGTCCTTTTTTTGTTCTTTGTAGATCGCTTTTTTGTTGTTTCGTATTATAAACAGGAAAAATTAACGCATGTTTTTTTGGTCCATTATCCTGAAAATAACCCTGAGGTTAAGGGTATATTTGTAAATATAGATTTGTGCGTGATGTTTAAGCATTATTATATATTTTGAAATATTATTTCACGAGAATCAGTGCTAGTTATTAAGTGTAATTATAGTTACGAAATATTAATATACTTAAATAATCATTCAAAAATGATTACATTTTTTACATGATACATGTGGACTTTGATTTTTTTGATACACAGATCATGCATACATCCTGATCCCCTGCTTCACTTATTTACATCGATACACCTAATTCAAATCGCACGCAGACATCATGCTCTAGGCTATGTATTGCTCTCTGCGCAAAGGCATCCATCATAGGCCTGAGAACACATGAACACTACACGATAAAAAAGGATTGTTCTTGTGACACAGTTCGTTTTTTAAACCTCGCGTAAATATGCAGAAAAACTGCCCTGCTTGCCTCACAGAAGAGTTGGATATATCGCCTGTGTTTTAATTCTTGTTCTATAAATCCTCGTAAGGGAGATGATACCACAGGTACCCACAGTCAGCAAGATTATGTCTTTGAGCATATAAACATAATCTCCAGAAGACACTGTGTTTTGGGTAAAAATCAAAACAAAAACCTAAGAGCCGTCAATTTTGTTTCAATTTTAATTTACTATTAACATCCCAGTCCAGTAGGTGGCGGTATTACACAGTCAGACCATAGTCAGACCAGTAACTGCCAGAAGAAGAACTACTCCTCCGGCGCAGGGAGGGTGTAGTGGGGGCACTGGTGGAGTAACGCCAGGGGAAAATATTTCATCTCCTTGCGATTAAAAGTTTAGGTTTATTTCGGTGAAGCTGCAGTGCAGATAACATGTCGTCTTGGGCGAAATCATCTGCAGCTGCCCGGCGGCCACCAGCTAACCCCAATGGAAGGTAAGCCGTACGGTCTCCTGTTGCAAGTGTAGCATTAGCAGCTAGCATGCTAGGCAGCAGCCACAACACAAAACTGTGTGGGTTTCACTACCCGATATCTATTCTCTTTTAACCACTTTACATTAGTAAGTGTTAGCTACATTGACACGACCCTGAAAAAAAAAACCAACTGTGTTGTGCAGTGCTCAACAACTCCGTCTGTATCGGAGACCAGCTCCTTATCCCACCAGAGAGGAGAGGACCGAAGAGCTCAAGGATGCCCTGGACAGGTACAGTTCTCAACATTCACATCATTCAAAGCCACTATCTGTGACAACTGACATTCATGTGCAGTTTTTGTGTAGTAGTAAGTGTATAACCGATTATAATCCAGATACAGTGACCTTCGCTGTTGAGGCGACTCTTTCTTAAAAATCTGTTTTCAACAATGACTCTGACGTATTTAAACAAGGTCGAAAGCACAATACATTGTTTTAAATGTGTTATCACGCAGCGCAGTTCAAGACAACTTCACGGAAGATCATAATATGCTGGGGTCGTGAACACAGTCAAAACAAGTTCAAAGTGTTTCTTAAGTTGACAACCCTATAAAGAAAATGCATGTGACTGGATTTTCGTAAGTGTTAACCCCCAATAAATCACCAAATAATATCTGAACAGCTAACCAACAACAGGTCTTTCCAGAGCTAATGTCATTATCATTTAAGATAGTCTACTGACCTCACTGTGGACAGTTTAATTGGAACATTTTTTTTTTACTAAAGCAACATTTCCAGTTAAAGTTGTTAAAATTCTAGTTGAGTTATGTGTTATTATTTTGGGTTAAATCTAAGACAAACTATTCCTGTAACTGCCTCAGAGAAAAATAATTATATTGAACCCTAGCCTTTCTATTTAAAGTACAAGTTTAGTAGAAACTGGGTCTGATGGTTAAATAAAATGTTTATGATATTTTAACGGGTTGTGTTACATTATAACGTTGTATGCAAAGGTTTGGCCAGCCCTGGGCAAATAACATTATTTCTGAAGTTAGAAGAGGTAAGTGCCTCCCCTGCAGCACACAGGTTAAAGAATGAGTCTTTATTCAAATGTAAATGTTACTTTTACTTCCATGAAGTTAAAAAAAAGTTAAATGGTAATTGTGGCATGTGCAATATGTTTGTTCACCCTGCTAAACTTTGGCAGATATCACAGCTTGAAAACATTTTTTGTAGGAGAGTCTTTGTGTTCTATGCTTGTTGCAGCAGTTAGGTTAGGACCTCCTTGACACACGTATTTCAGCACTTCACTCCTGAATGCTATAGCTGCAGATGTTATGTAATATTTGATCTGGTAATGGGGTCATAATTTCAGAAACTCTATTTATAAGTGTTTATGACATCTTTAATCATATCAAGTTATCAAGTAGCATGACCTAGTGATTCAATGTCATAGGAATGCCTTCTGCATTACAATGTAATGTTAAAGATGCACCTGTTTACCTCTTTTCTTTCAGTTATGAAGAACTAGAGCAAATGCAAAACTTCAGTGGAAGTGCAAAATATGAGACATACAAGCATCAGCCAACTGGTGAGATGTTTTTTAAATATATTCTTTAGAAACACACAAGAAGTCTGGACCTGTGAATCATTTTTTCTGTGCTTTTTTAATATGAGTATATGACACCAACCTATAATCAGTGTAAATATGAAATACATCCTTTGTAATTGTGCCACTGCATCTAAAATCAAACAGAAATGCATTTGTTCAATAACTGATATCTGATTGGTTTACACTCCTAGATAACTCCTCTCATGTTACGGTGCACCCCAGTATCCACTTTACACAAAAAGCATTAAATGCTTAAATACCATTTCAGTATGAGTAGTGCAATTGTGAATTAACCAAAAATATTATTTCTCTACCTGCATATTTCCCTCTCTCCATTATTTTGTGTTCTCTCCACTCTGTCTCCATTTACTTCCCAACACTGTCACCATCCTCAAACCTGCAGCCAAGCCAGAGGGCTGCACTCCAGCAGACAGACGTAAAGCCCTGTATCAGAGGTTCTACAGACAGGTTCAGGAGGAGAGGAAGCCGCCCGACTGCGTGGTCCTCTCTGTCACCAACCAGTGCCTGTGAGTACTTGTAAAATATAGTATAAATGAACAAGCAGCTGAGGTGGAAATTTGGGGACTTTTACATGCAGAGTGTCGTAGTTTATACCGGACTGTCAATGAGACAAGACTGATGGATGTCATTTGGGCAGGGTCAGTTGGTCAGAACATTTGGCTTTTGTATTTGGGCTCAAGCGTTTATGCAAAACACACTCTTCCTGTTGAGACTTGGCTGGAGTGACTCACCCCGATTCTCTGGTTTTACTGGCATTTGTGATGGATAGGGCCTTTAAGAGCAGCTATATGCAAGTGCTTGTTGTCTTGAATGGGGGATATCTCATGCCATTTTCCTGATGATTAAAGATGTAAGTCCAGGTTAAGGTAAGGCTTAATACCATCAACATTTTATGAGTTTTGGTTAAGATCATCCCTGACACGATAAAGCCCTCCCCTGGTTGATGTACACAACAAAAAATATTGTGCTATTCAAAAATTGTGCGCGCTTGTGGAAACTTTTCACTTGTGATTATATAATTTCTGGCATTGACCTGACTTTAAAAATCAATGTATCCAATTTGTGCATGACATCTGCCAAGATTTGAATTAATCTTTGTGTTTGTTGTATATTTAATTGGTAATCAGTATCTCCCTCCAATTTATCATGGCTCGACCTGAGTTGGTGTAGTCAGACTATTGTGTCATTAATAAGGATTGTCTCATCAATAGGTAGTTGTTATGAGAGTAGTTCCCTAACTACAGGCAGCAGTTGGCCAGCAGTTTTGAACTTAGAAGGATCAACTGTTCAATGTAACCAGCTGACCCTATGTGTAAGTACATTTTACAGCAGTACTTGCAGTGATCCTCAGGTATGCAAGCTATACAATGAGGTGGAAAATCGTCATCAGTCATAATGACAAAGACATTGACAAAGAAAAGGGGGCCCCGGTTAACCTTTTGAAAGTCTTGACAAGCTCAGTTTTCTTTCCGTATTGTGTGAAATGATTATGCCTGTCACATTAATTTTGATTTATGATCACTATCAAGGTCCCTGTTTCTCTCTCCCTCACAACAGTAATTTTACAAAATGATTCATGCTGTTTTCCTTAAATTAAAAAGCCAGTTTGAGACTGTTTTTTTTAAAAATAAATCTTCTGTGGCCCTGGTATCATCAGGAGCATATTTTGCCATAGAAAGACACCAATAATCATGCAGTTACACTATGGTTTAACGGTTGTCACACATTCAGTGAAATCACTTTCCACGAAGATATCATAAATAAGCTAATATTAATTTCTAAAATGTAATCTAAGCTACTGTTTTAATGCAGTTTTAAAGTACAAAGTGATATGTCTCCAGCAGTGTCAAACACACACTCACATACACTCACACACACACACACACACACACACACCTGTCAAAGTTCTATAATACAGTCACTCATTGAAATGTCATTACATAACATTAATGTTCACTGTTCACATCAAATACAACTTGAATCGCAAATTCTCACAAAAATAACTTTATTTCATCAAAAGCTGCTGTTGTCACATACCAGTGACATGCTACACAAGTCAAATGTTTTTATTTTTTTTTGGCTGTGGATACTACACAGAGCTCATAAACAAACATCTACAAATAAATCTGCTAATACTGCTGCATCCAAGATATAAAGTAGTAGTGGTCAAAGCACATAAAACATTTACACTCACTGCACAATGCAATATCAAAATGTAATTCATGCACAAGATACTCGCACACAGGTGGCAACTATGGAGCTGTGCCAAATATGGCAGCTGTGCCTGCATGTCTGCATGTTGCTGTGACACAGTTAGAGTTGCTAACTAACCAGCACCCTAACTTGGGTCGTAGCAGCACAACAACAAATACTCATTATACTTTTTAGCTGAGAATATACATGTATAATAACAAGCTGTGTTCACTGGGATTTTAAATCTATTTGTTTGCTGTAAATTCAAGAATATAAGTCAGGTATTGAGGAAATGTTAGTTTTTTCTTTTCTTTTCCTTTTTTCCCCGTTTTTAAAAAAAAGCATATTATGCTTGGACTCCAGTTATTGTCTCAAATATGTTTCATGCTGTCACAGATGTCGTTGCATTTATTCAAAGGCTATTTGCAACTATGGGAAAAATTTGCCATTAACAAAATTCTTCACAGATCTGCACATAGATGGTTGAATTTTGGAACAAAGTTTGAGTCAGGAAAGAAGCTATTTCTCCATGATTCACTGGGACTTTAAAAAAAAATGACATTCACCATTGATGCTTTAGAAAGGTATAATGTAAAATGACACCTAACTCACCCAGATCCAGACATTTCACTGCAACTATATCAACCACCATCATTCAGCAGAGTGGTCTGAAAAATGCAAACTGCCAATTGTTGCTACGACTGTTATAAAGTTTTGGTGTAGCTTTTTCCTTTGACATAAGGACAGTTTTTTCACAATTTCAAAATGAATTCTACTAAATCTGCCATACAAATAAACCCACTGTTTTACCTGATATTTTACTTAAACGCATATTACAACACTTAACACAACACATCTATGTGAGATCCAAAAACTTGCGTCAGTGCCACTCAAAGCTCTATGTAATGCTACACTTGATCCTGCCTAATCAAAGATCCATACACACGGAATCCAACACCAAAAGGAATGATGACTCGTGGTAACATTTTTGTTGGAAAAGCACATTTTAAATTAAGAAATAACCTTCTGTTCCTCTCAGCGATATAATTTAGGTTGCTCTACATGCCAGTTGAATCAGTTAATATAGAAATGTCAAGTTAACAAAGTGTTTCTCTTCCTCTCAAAGGGATTACCCCAAATCGCTAAGCCAGTGCTTGCAGGAGCGTGGCCTGTCAGTGGAAATGCTCTACCTTCAGGCGGAATCAGGCCTGACCCGGGCCCTGCAGGATGTCCGAGCAGACGGCTCCCCGTTATGTATTCTGGTGGAGCAGACAAACATAGCTCTGTCCTCCTGCACTGTTATCATATTCTCAGAATCCCTCAAAAGTAAGTTCGTACCCCTCGTATTCCTTCAAGTTTACCCAGACCACCTCAGTTACAGCCCTCCACCCCTCTTCTAGACTCAGTTCAACGGTCTAATACTCTACATCATCCTTGAACACAAAATCTATTGCAGATTTTGTGTAAATCAAACTAAAACAGGAAATACTGCCGTTAAAACGTCAACATATAGATTTCTAAAGCTACAATTCTTCACCCACCAGTTATAAAATGGTCTTTGTGGCTAAAACATTTATATTCATTATTTAAAAGTCATCTCAAGTCAATCAAATCCACACATTATATCTACATCTTGGCAGACTATCCACTGGCCAGCATTACATAGCGTTACATATTTAACAAACTAAATAAAGTCTGAAGGTAGCAAAGTATGTGTGTCCAGGGAAAATTATGTGTTCTTACAACTTGCTTTACATTTTTGCAGTGCAGGTCATCACTTTTAACAGTTAACATTCTAAGTCGCAAAATTAATTGCAGAGCTCTCTGAAAACGGTGGCATTGCAAAAAATGTGTCCAAAAAAGCAACAGATGTAAGCGGTCAGACTGTAAACAAACCCTTGGGTTAGTCAAACTACTTGCAAGAGAAAATAAAGGCAAATGGTGTCATAATGACACAGACTATTGTATTGTTCATTCACAGTTCATCTGTTTAATAAGGGATTTTCAGTAGATGCTAATCTGGGGAAAATGTTGTCATGTTTACAGTCTGTATGATCACCTGGCTGCTCATGCATGTTGCTGTGTTGGAACTATATTTAGCAGTATTACCATGTTCTCAGAGCACATTGTTATCATAAGCAATAGAACAGATGGTCTAAGCTACAAAAATAAAACTTTGGTTGTAATAAAGTGTAATTTCCCTTTATTTAGGCTGACCCCATATGAAACCTTTGTGAAATTCACATTGTGAAACAGTGATATTGTCAATATTTATACCATATCTGCATAGTTCAAAAAACCAAATGAACAAATAGCTTGCAGAGCTATGCAGCCCTGCTACAATTATGTAACAAAAACTGATATTTTTTAAATCACATACCACTCACAAACAAATCTGCACAATACAGAGAAGGATATGCATTATATAAAGCATGAACATCAAAGTGATTCTGTTCTGTGTTGCTCACAATAACAAAAAAGAAAACCAAAAAATGACCTAAATACATTTCAGTTTGGTCTGCTCAAGCAAAATAAAATCAATGACTGCATGTCCTAAAGCAAATACAATAAAGAAATGATTTATTTTAGATCATTTAAATACACAGATCATCTAAAGTTCCATTGTGCTTTGGCATCACATCTGAATGCACATAAAAATGTTATGTCCAGAAATTCAAAGAATTCAATAAAGTTACTGATAAATGTACATCCTTACACAAATTGCATGCTCCTCACTGCCGCCTCCTTTTTCAACAAACCACAACTCACATTTAAAAGCAACTATTAAAAGTGCCACTTACCAAAGTATCAGTTTATCAGGTATATTTGCTGATCCCAAAATCACATTAAACAAGATGTTTCTCGGTATGACCTGAGTGACCCATAAGAACTCCCTGATTTTACAGCTATTTCTACAGATTTAGGTTTGTCTTGTTTCACCTCTTTCTCCCACTTCAGTCCCGACAACTCACCGTTAACCCTTCCATTTCCCTCCCAGTCCATCGCAACATGCCCAAAGACCAGGCCATGGACTTTGTTGCAGCAGAGTACAGTCGCGGACTCGTCAAAGAGCGCCCACCGAGGGACCCCGCAGACATTGCAGCACAGGCATCGCAGCTGCTGGATGACTTTCTAGATCGAGAAAAGATTGAACGCTACAGTGTTCCCTCTGAAACACGCCAGCTCCTCTCGCTATTAGCTGAGGGAGTGCATCTCTACTCCGAGGAGCTGGAAACCATCTCGGAATATGTCCGTTCCCGGCAGGAGCACATACAAGGTGAGATGCTGACTATGCTGTAGTGCCTAGAAAAGCTAGGACTGGTGCTGTGTCAGCATTACTGATTGCATCGTTCACCTGATATCCTCTCCTGTTCTCTCCCTTTGGGTCATATCGTCCCTCCCATTTGTGATGTCATTTTTATTTCTTTCGCTCTCTCCAGCCTCCAACATTGAGGGGGAGAGAGGGAACATGTTACCGCCAGGACTGGGGAAACCACCTCCTCTGCTCCCTACTCCACCTGGACCCCCTCAACCTCAGTCTGCAGTTGGTGGCGGACCCATGGTGGACCACTCCCCACCTTCACCTGCACCTCTCTTGCCTTCACCAGGTGGGACTGCAGACTCGACTACAACCACATTTAACAGGAAACCAACTCTGTCCACCCTGTTTTCAGACTCCTAGTACCTTGTACATTATATTCTTTGCACTAGTGTCAGAGGCCTCTAAATTAATTCCAGTTGTACTGTCTGCCAGATATCCATCTCCGATTACACCTTTCACACGGTTCCATCATGGTTCCAGTGGTTCCTTTTCTGTACTTTTTAAAGAAAAATCTCTCCCTGTCCTAGGTAATGAGGCTTTGCCTTTGGAAAGCAACTGACTTCTCATGCATGTAAATAACATGCATGCATACATACATATGATCTGTCATGTCTTCTTGTTTTCCTTTTTTTATAGGTTCTTATCCCAAAACCAAACCTCCTCCGCTGCTTTCTTTGCATCGGCCTCCTGGTCCATCACTAGGACTTCCAACTTCACGAGGCCCCCCATCCTCACACAGCCCCTACGGTGCCCCCAATGTGGCTCGCGGGCCCCTACTACCCCATCCTCCGTACCATCCAGGCCCCAGAGGCCCTCATGGTATTAGAGGAGCCCCTCCTTCCCTAAAGAGTTCTCGCCCTCCACTTCTCTCTGCTCCAGGTGGGTTTTTTCTTTTGACTGGAAATAGTTTTTTTGTCCTTTCTGTTAGATGTCTGGAGGTTCAGTATGTTCTGTAAGATTGTATTTATACAGATATATATATTATGAATTAAAGCAAGATACTGGTTACACACAAAGAAAATTTCATTTTAACATGATGTTATATGTGTATGTGTAATTTTAATTTTTCCCTCCTCTTTTCTCCTCTTCCTCTGATCAGGTCCCCCTCTTCCACGACCAAGTGGCCCCCGACACTAAGAAATGACAGAGACATGCACATACAAACGCACACAGACACACACACACACACACACACACAGTAAAACAAATGCAGGCTACAAGTGCCAGCAGTGTGCCATTTCACCTAACTCTGGAAGAGATGACTCCTGGCCCCTGCATAGGTAGTAAACCACATTCAGTGAGATAGAAATGATAGCTGTTAATGTTAGATACAAGGTGCAAAAAGATTCTGAGACTGTGCTTATAAGAGGCAAAAATCATACCTGATTTAGGATTGCATGTTTTCAACACGCTGTGAGCGGGCTCATCATGATGGAGCACTTGGTGGCCATCACGCTACAGTTCAGGTCATTTGCACCAAATGTCCCCCCTCAGACATCTCAGAGCAGTGCAGTAGAACTCAACACCGACTGTCTAATCCTGGAGGACAAATTCACCGTGCACGACCCCATGAATATCAAAGAAAACAACAGGCATTCTCTTCGCCACACTCCTGACCTGATGATCCCTCTTCAGTCTTGGATAGTGCGGACTCTTCCAGTGCAGAGGCTGGTATTTGGTGTCTGGGTCGAAGCCGTAGACACAGCTCTCTTTGGACATGAAGGTTGGGTCATGTCGGGCCTGCTGATGGAGATCCTTGCAGACTTTGACACAGTACTGCTTCTGTTCCATGGTGAAATGCGCACCTGCAAGTAGTCACAAAAACAGGTGTAACACCGGTGCCAATGTTGATCATACGATGTAACACACCTGCTGCATGCTTCTTACTGTGCCGCACTGTGTTCATTTGCAACAGAAACAGTCTCTGAACTTTTTGATCGCACCTTGTGCTATCATTGTATTATTGTGGATGGCTTGACAGAGGTTTGCACAGAGTATTCCAGTGACTGATAATTTGTCAACGTCCAACGTCCAACTTTTTTTCTCTTTATGATGTACTACACTTCTCACTCAGTCAGCTGTACTTCCAGTTTGCCTTTTTAGACTCCACAATGTGACATGCTGCACAGGATAAACATTGAACATCTCGCTTTGTAAGCTGAATGCATAAGAAAAACAGGAAAACAATGCAACAGCTGGTTTACATGTAAAGTGACAAAATGGCAAAGGGTGTTAGTGGTAATATGATGGTATTAGGTCTTTTATTTTTTTCTGTATATCATGAATATAGCAAGTAGCCTACATGCTGTAAATGGTGTTTCAAGATGGTGCTTAAAATTTCATAAGGCGTTCTTAAGGAGAGAAATACATCAACTAATTCAAAGTTTGTGTTTATAAGCTGTATTTTTGGCTCAAATTCTATTTTATTTATATCTAATGTTATTTTTGACAGAAGTAGAGGTAAACTGTCTGAAGGAGTTTTGTACAATGGTTCTCATTCTAAAGTTTCATACACATCTTTGGGCTGCTTTTATGACAAATCCTCTTATTTATTACATTCAGTTTCACTTCCTGTGTGTTGTCTTTCTAAACATACTCATGATGTATTTCCTTAGGATGTTTTTCATACTTTGTTCAAGTGAGAGTAGTGACGCGAAGAACAAAAAACTACTATATACCTTGGCAGTTAAAGCATGCTTGCTCTGACATCTTAAGTTTTTTTTAACCATTATTTTGTCACCCAGATTTAAAAAAAAAAAAAGACATTTTGTGTTACATGAAAGCATAAGAGACAGCTTGAAATGCTTGCCATCTCTTTATATATTCTTGCAAAAACCAAGTGAACAAATTGGTGTTGTCTCCACAGTAGGACGTCTAATTCTGATGACCATCTTGATACAAAATGTACAGGAAAGCCCCACTTCAAAATTCTGATTATATGTTAGGAGATAATCACATTCACCTGTGCTTATTGTAATTCAGGGAAAAAACCCACAGGTTTTCTCCATTACAAACAATTAAATACTGTAAATGTTTTGGCTCTGTGCTGTCGATTGGTTTTACACATTTTGACTCATTGCTAGAATTTGTAGCATATTCTGGTTTGGTTGTTAACATTCATTTGCAATACTCTTAGGTGGCATTTGTAGAGTTCAGATAAGGCACCAATCCAGTTACCAAGTGAATCACAGCTTGTACTTTATGTACTAATGTTTGTGAGAAATCCTCTTTGAAATCTTGAATGTGTTGATTGCAAGATTTTATTTCCCGTGCTATGAAACCATTTGGGAAGCCTTCCATGTTTTGTTTTAACCATCAAAGCGTGAAAGATCAGAGGTTCCACAACAAGCAGTCATTTGTGAGGAAAGACTTTTCTTTTAAACTGCTCAACATTTTCTTCTGTTTTGTAGATATTGTTGAAATCCTGTATTCTCTCTCTTTTTAAAAAAAAATTTATATAAATTGTAAATGTTCAACAACGTTGCGCTGTGGATTAGTTGTCATATTTTCTTTGATGTGCAGCAGTGTTAATGTTATTTTGATTTTATGAGTGTTTCTGTAGTTTTTCTTTTATTCAAAAGAGAATTAACCATAAGGAATAAAAATCAAATAATTTTAAGTATACGCACCCCTTGTGAACACTGACTGTTTGACGTATTACAGCACTGAATCACTGCAGAAAGTTGCCAGGATGTTCAGCAACAGAAAGACAGATTGTCAGAGTAAAAAATTCATACGAGTTAATCCAATTTAGTTAGAGAGATGAAACCAGACCGATTTCATATTCCATATTCAGTGGCATGGAAACGGCCTTTTATCTTTTTTACACTTTTCACCAAGCTGCAGATTTGTCTGAAATGTTCCTTTGACTTCATGATGTACTCTTCAATAGTAAGTTGACTAAACAGCAGCTGGGCCTGATTACACACACTGGCCCTGACATTGGATGAGAGGCGGGGTACACCCTGGACAGGTGGCCAGTCAGACAGACAACCACAGAAGCTCACATTCACATCTCCAGGGAATTTAGAGTCGCCAATTAATCTAACCTGCAGTTGGACTGTGGGAGGAAGTTGGAGTACCTAGAGGGAACCTATGCAGGCGCAGGTAGAACATGCAAACTCTACACAGAAACCCAGCTGAACCAGGGTTGCTGTGAGGGGACAGTGCTAAACTCCGCTCGCTGTTATCCTACCTTATTAGGTAAGTTAAAGAAACAGAAAAGAGAAGAAAGTGTCCATCAAACACATGCTCACACAATCCTGAGAAGAGGTCCAGCCATGGACAATAAGTGAAAATGTGTGTGGGACCTTCAGTTTCTGTAGAGTTTTAGAGGTTGGGTGGATGAAAACAAAGAGAATTAGAAAGTTTTATCTTCCTCAACAGGTTCAACCAAACTAAGGAGGCTCAGACACTTGTTAATTAACTGTGGCCCGTGCACTCTCCAACTGACCTAATCAAGAGCACCTGTGAGAGTGAAGCACCAGCGCACACCTGAGGATTCAGGATACTAAACTCACTGATCTCTCTCATAATTTAGATTTTCATCCAGACATATATTTCTGAAAGTTCATTTCATGATCTTGTGAAGCCAGGAACTCCTCCCATCTGCTGAGGTGGAAAGATACTATGTGCAAAAGCAGTTAGTAAAAGTAATTCTACAACACAGTACTGTTGAAAAAACAACACGAAGAACATACTGAAATATGTGTCCCATGTGAGTTTGCAGGTTTGGGTGCACAAATACACACAAACTTATAGCCCTGACCAGATGTAGAAAAAGGCTTCTGGGATGAAGTATTGCCTTTTAAACTCTAGATGGCGGCATACATCTGCTCTTTTTTCTCATACACCAGTGGGACAGAATTACAGCTGCACACACATGGAAATTAAAGTTCTCAGCCTATTAGGATTTTTTAGTTCTTACCATACTTGCTCTCAATATTTACAAAGACTGACTTCCTGTGACCTGACTGGAGTAAGCAGTACTACCCATGCTACAGAAATACATTCCACTAAACTATTTGCAGTTATATAAATATGCCAAAAAGTGTAGTGTGGTAGACATACCTATAGTCCTTGCTCACAATGTATAACGAGGTAATTTTTCACAAGTAGAAAATCTTCACATGTATTTTTTTATACCATACAAAAATATCTTTGTTTGTTAATCATGAAGTATGTAATTTTATGGTAAATCTGACTCCACTTTCTTTAATCAGCTCTATGAGGCTTATTTAGTTTAAGAAGCCTTTGTATTGTGTGTGCAGCAAAACTGGTCTCTGAATTTTACAAACAAGTGCCCTGCTTCACAAATGCTCATTCTGTAAAGGAAGAAAATGCAAAATATGCTCCACATTGATGCATGTAGTGTGGGTTAGCTGGGTCTGCAAACCCCAGTTAGGAAACAAGTAAACTCAGGCATCCTTGCATGTTGTGTTAGTGTGTGTGTGTGTACAACAACTTCTTCTAGCCTCTCAGAAGAAGTTTTAACAGTGGGCTCCCTGTTCTGAGCTTCCTGAAGAACTATGGCACTCTGTATGAAACTCCTTCAAATCTAATAGAAACAACATTCCTCTTGTACATTTCTATCCAGGTGTTTTTTGTTTTCTAGTCATATAGTTTAAATGAATACCACTTTAATGTATTTTTCTGTATAAAAAGCAATTAATAAGTTCTCCTTTGAAAACTGCTGTATAGTCTGAGACACAATCATACAAACACACAGAGGGTGAATATGCCTGAATGTGTCTGGTATTCTCCTCCTCCTCTCTTCCAGCTGTGGGTGCACTGCTGTGAGGAGCCCATCAACTCAGGAAGTAATGGACAACCGTCTCCACCTCATTACACCAGCCTACACACACACACACACACACACACACACACACACACACACTTTGATTGGACACTGTGTGTTGTGTGTGAAAGTTGTTTATGTGCAGAAAAACAGCAGCATACTGTTGGTGTTCAAGTATCTTAAGTTCATATTTTAAGTGTCTTACTGAAGTATTTTTCTTGCTTTTACAGGAATGTCTGCAAGAGACAGACACTTCTAAAATGATTTCATTGGCCAAGTAGTTGTAGTTTTAGGAACATGCAAATGTTTTATCTGTTTTACTAGTCACATACTGTAGATATACAGTGGCTTCAGGAAGTACTGAGACCCCTTCACTTTTTGCACACATTGTTGTCTCGTAGATTTGGTAGATTTAAACTGATAAAACTTAATTTTTTGTCCATTAGTCTACACTCAATGATCCATAATGACAAAGTAAAAACATGTTCTCAATTCTTTGCAAATTAAAAAAGGTAAAAAATTAAAAATGGAAATCTCTTATTTACAGAGGCACTCGTTTTGCAGAAAGGTTCATTTTGGAATAATGTATTACATCATATCACCAGATTATTGATCATTAATTATTGATGCATTAATGTGTATATCACTTCAGTATTGCAGGTGGTGAAGTTGGGACTAATTGTTACTTTATATACTGCTTGTGAATTTCCTCCAGTAAAGCTTTGTCTTAACCTATGGTTATAAATCCTAATGAATTTGTTGATTATGTTTTTCTTTGTGTTATTAATTCGAATCTGCAAAATAACTAGTAACTAAAGTTATCAAATAAGAGTAGTGAAGTAAAAAATACAACGTCCGCCTCTGAACTGTAGTGCAGTAGAAATATCAGAAGAAGAGAAAGGAAGTGCTCAAGGAAAGTACAAATACCTTAAAATGGACCTGTAATGTACCCAGTAATGACATGTACAGTATTTGCCCAGACCGTGATCACGTGTCATTGTGGCTTCTATTTTGTGACCATCTCCTCTTGTACATTAGAGGCACACACACTCTCACAAAAGCACACGCATACACACTGGGCTATTACAGCTATTTTTTTTCTTGCTTTCTTCTTGTCGTTGGTATGAGAGTAAAATTTCTTCAGGTGACTAATGTGAATGTGAATGTGAATGTGAATATAGTGTTTAAATGACGCTGGCATGATCATGAGTGTTGAGAGTGCTTCCAAAGGTTATTAAAAAATGACATGAATTCAAAACTACTGCTAGTGGAACTTTAATATGGAGATGATAAAAGACTTTAAATGAGTTCCTAAAATTCCACAGATTCTCTTCCAAGCCTTACCTGATAAACAATCACCAATCAAAACATTGAAAAAATTAAAAAACTACAAAAACCTACAAAAAATTACTTTGAAAAATTAATATATCTTAAAACTATTATAAGCCATCAGCAGTGACATTAAACACTAGAGAAATGCAGGAACTGTAAACAGACAGGAATGTCTAAATGACTAAAAGCCACAAATTCACTTTTACTTAAGTTGTAAAAATATGGACTAAAAACAAAAATCTTAAAGCTTCATAAACCAGAAACCAGAAACCACATTTTGAATACATTAAATCTCTCCCCCTCACACACATTTTTTCTCCTCTACCTCCCCATCCTTTCAACACTGTTCCTCCTGTTTTCCCACCTCTGCCTGAACCCCCATCCCTCTGTCATACCTCCTCCACTCCCTTGGCTCTCAAGTCAAGTCATTTATTTGGCATTTTCATCGTCTTTATTGCAAGTCTCGAGTCACTAAAGCAAAAATGGGGTAAATAGAAAACAGTGCAAATATGTGATTAAAATACACAGTTAAAAAAAATCTCTCTTACACCCTGACTTTCCTCTGTCATCTCCCACTCCCTTGTTGTTGTCCCTCTTTTTACCTATCATCTCCTCTTCTCCTTGCCCCCCACCCACCAGCCCAATGTCCTCCTCCTTCTCTGCTCTCCACTGGATATCAATCAGAATCTATCACTCCACCTCTTCCTGCTGCTGTTGAGTCAGAATTCATAGGAACTTCATCAAATGTGAAACTGTTTCATTGTTACATTGAACCCTTACTGTGTGTGTGTGTGTGTGTGTGTGTGTGTGTACTGGGCCTGCATGGTTGAATTAATGGAATGCACACACACTTCCTCACCACACAGCATCACATGAAGGCTTTCACATACTCACGTATGCAACCACACACACATATGAGAACCAGCACCTTCCCTCCCATCACTGTCATCACACACACACATGCATACACACATTAGGGTGTTAATTGTTGTGATAACACCTTCCAATAACAAGGCTCTAATTATCAACATGTTTGGCTGTTGGAGTGTGTATCTGGCACTTGTGTAAGGATCATGGGGTGAGCGTGTTTGTGTGTATGAGTGTGAGGTGGGCACCAGGGGAAGAAGGTTTGATGATTTTGAAATATGCAGCTGTGTGTGTGTGTGTGTGTGTGTGTCTGCATGTATGTGTGACGTACACTCTCATGTATGGGGTGATGATGTCTCAGTCTCAATCCACATTTGCATATGACAAGGGGTCTTTTGTCCTTTGGTTAATTGCAAACTTAACCAAATCTGAAATTTGAAAAATGACAACAATGTATTTCCTCCATTGCATTACACACAGTCACACAGACATTACCAGACATTTCTCACATGTTTAGCAAATAGCACATACAGTAAAATTCACTTTAGTCCTCTGAGCCTCCATGATCCTTTAAAGAAATGTGTTAACATTTAAAGCTAACAGAGGTCCAGAAAGATGAATGAAGAGCACTGTGAAGAGCACATATCTCAGACCTTTGTGAAATATATTTTATTATAGTCAGAATATTTGACATGGGGACTTAATATTTAATCCACTGTCAGTTAAAAGATAAGGTCAGATTTTTCAAGTCTATCTTAGATTATTTTAGTCTATCTTGTTACTTTGTAACAGGAATGCCGAATTTCTTTGTGCCTCAAAAGAAAAAAAAAAAATAAATGATTGCCACTATGATAAGTTTTTGGAGTTGTAAAATCCCTCCAGTAATATTATAAACCTCTCTACTTGTTTTGGTGTCTGATATTTGACCAGTACCTGAAGCAATATGCCCCCACCAATACAAACTGCTGAAGAGCTGGCACAACTTTAGCCACAACACAACATCATCCATTAAGTTTCTGGGCTGGCCAGTCAAATGTGTGCTAGCTCAGATTACTTTGTAACACTGGCCAGGTTAATGTATTTTTGCTGTTTACCTGCAATTGTCATGATGAAGGATAGAACAGCTGCAGCTGGAATAACTTTCTGTACTTTTCCCTCAATTATGTTCAAACAATATGCTCCCAAAATGTATAGAAATACAAGTCATGTTTTCAGTCTGAACGCAGAAATAATGAAAAATATCCACAGTCCCTGATCTAAGCAAAAGTTAAAGTCCAAAGTTAAACCAAAGCTAATTTGAGGATTTAGCAGTCTAAGCTAGTATATTGGTATTTTCCAAGGTATCATTCTTAGAAACCTTCCTCTTCTCGTTTCCCTGGACATTTTCTTGAAGTGCCAGGTAGTCAAGGCCAAGACACTGAACACTGACAATAAACCAAGATGCCACCACCATTTGATTACACTGCTGAAACCTCATATTAGCTTCGACTGATTTCTTCTATAGTGTGGCTTCTATAGAATAGCTGACTCTATAAGAAATTGCCCAACCAGCGGAGCAGAGGGATGACGGTAGTGACCACTAACGAAGTTACTAATGAGAAGGTACACAAAAGCTACATATATGCAGTATATGATTCAAAACTATGATTGATATAGCAACAAACACACAAACACAGAAGTAACTGAAAATGATATGATAATTGTTATTGTGTCACATTGTCCAGTAACTCTAACTTATACATTTGTGCCCATGCTCTCACTAGCCTTCTGTTCCTGCAAAGAGTTGGCACTGACGATAATAAGCATACATCACACACACTGTACATAATGCCGCTGAGATTATTTGTCAACAAGAATACTGCAAAACCAGTTATCAAACAGAAGTCAAAAATCCCAGGGTAAAATCATAGGGTGTGTGAGGTTGGCTGTCTGATGGCTGGCTACCTGATAGAATGCGTACAATCGTCGGCAGGCTGGGTTTGATGGCTGTTGTTGAAGGGTCTGACTGCCAGGCTGCTGGGTGTACTGGAGAGGCAGCCATTGGTTTCCTGACTGGCTGACCGTTTGACTGGTTGACTGAGTGGGCGGCTACTTGCCTGCCTGGCTGGGTTGTTCATTGACTATCTGCTGTGTGCCTGGTTGGCAAGCTGGCCTCCCCAGCTGTGTCCTGAGCTGCCTCTACGCCCCACCAGATTCAATTGGGTTAAGTTTGTCCACAGATACACTCCTCTTCTTCCGAGAGTATCAAAACAAAAATGGCCTGGGCACTAATGATGCTCTCTTTAACAGGCTTCCTTTTCGTCAGGGTGGAGGGAAATTAGGAAGAAGGGGGTGGCCCCCACAGAGAGACTGCTAGAAATGTGGCATTGTTCCGGAGCCAGCACTCCAAATGAGTATGAGAATATGAAGAAAAGAGAAAGAAAGAACGCCGATTTGGTTTTTGCCTATAGTGCTGTCAATGCTGTCACTGCTCTTTCTCAACAACCCCCTTATGACCTCTAGACAGGCAGAACCCTGGGATATGGAGACACACACACAGGAATATAGATAAAATGTTAGGTGCTGTGTGCATACACGCTCACTATACACACACACACACACACACACACACACACAATTTCTCACTTTTGTTTCAAAACTAAATATAAAGAATGTTCTGTAATTGGCTAAACCAAGGAACTCAGCAGAGTATTTGATGAAAAAACAAAAACTTATCCAGACGAATTGTTCTAATTGAAGAAATGTGTGAGATGATGATCAACAGTGTATTCAGTTTCGAAGTGAAGGGGCACAATGAAATATAAAAAATAAAATATTATGACAATATGTTGAACTTGTTCATCATGCTTCCTATGCTGGGATATAAAAAAGAGAGATGTTATGTAAATTTGTATCATTAGTGAACTAACCACACTTAAGATTACAATTAATCTAATTCACAGACCTGATACTTAACTCCATGTAATCCCACCGTCACACAGGGTACTATCGCTATATAGCCGATATTAGCTGTTTACTTACCAGTCTAGACGAAATGCTGTGGAGGTTCAACATCAAACTCCCCAGTCCTTACCTACAATAACTGTCTCTAGAATTGGAAAGCAACACCAGTGTTAACTTTCCTATTTCTAAGTATCTCCTGAGGTTATCAGCATAATTTTTGACTTAAAAAAACCTAAATAGAGCATTACCTTTATGATAACAATATCAAAAGCTGACTCAGGACTCAGGCTTGACAGCTAGGTATCACAGTGAGCCACCAGATGTACCAACCAGGCGCACATTCTGTACTAGATATGTTAAGACATGAAGGGAAGCTTAACTCTTGTGAACAAAATTTAAAATTAATTCCCACTTTCATTCATTTAGGTTGATACCTTGTTTTATTTGCCCACGCCAAAGAAACTCTCCACCACATCAGCAATAGATACTACAACCCAGTTATTTCTCAAACAAATATCCTCATCTGTAAGATATCCATCATTATCGCAGTCATCATCACAACAGTGTCACCACTATAATGATACCAACAATAAACTACAAAAGATTAAAGTAGTGATCATTCTCAAAGTCAAATCAGTGTCTTCATCAGCAAAATCCTAATCACCACAAATACCATCATCATTATCATCATCAACAACATCATCATCACTACCACCATATTTTGTTTCTATAGAGACTTCAGACAGCTGGAATCTACTGTAACAGCCAGTCTCCCCTCTCTCCCTTTCTCTTTCTCTCACTCTCTCTCTCTCTTCACACACACACACACAGAGACTAATACCTCCGCAAAGACCTTGCAGTTGGCAGGTGAGACTGGGTATAAAATAACAGGCTTAACAAATGCTCAAAACAAATATTAAAAATAATGTTGATCTTTTCCCTGTGTCTCCACACTGAATATTTATTAATAAGTAACCGCAGGCTAAATGTTCTCCCTTGTTCTTACTTTCGGATGCAGCCTACACACACACACACACACACACAGGCACACACGCACGCACACACACACACACACACACACACACACACACACAGGCACACAAGCACGCCTGCACGCACACACGCACACGCACACACACACACACACACACACACACACACACACACACACACACACAGGCACGCACACACACACACACACACATGCGCGCATGCACACACACACACCACTTGCTACTGTCCCCTGTGAGTACACACAATCACTCATGCATACATACGCACATTTGTGGATTTGTGGGTACACCATATGCATGCACAAATCCTCTAAATCTAAATTCACATAAGTTTGGAGTAATGCATAAGATCAACATACCTTATGCCCATACCACTACAGAAGTCTACCAGCATAAAAACTAGCAGCTACTTCAGAACACACACAGCTATGTACACACACACACATGCACTTTACATCTTTGTGCACCCAGCCCACATTAAGTGGAGACAAAAGAATGTGGCTTTGCAGTATTTAAATCAGTTATGTCTAATTATTCCATGTAAAAATAGCTGATATCTAGGGCAAAAGCAACGAGATGGAACATTGTTGTCTGCAGAGGGAAGACCTAGTGGAGCTGGCGAGAGTTCAACACAGCAGAGGACACGAAGAGAGAGATGGGGAGGGAGGAACGGAGAGAATGATAAAGGAAGATAGGGAGAGAGTGTGCTTTAGGCTACATAAATATAACATGAACTCTATCCGCAAGTGGCAGACATGCAAGCGGCACAATGGACCAATGTTCAGAAGTGCTTTGTGAGGGCATGGAGAATAGACTGTGCTACCTGCTCACTTTAGGAATATCAGGCTTTGATACCAGTGAGATGGAGACGTGTGTGTGTGTGTGTGTGTGAACAAAAGACAAAAGGAGTGACTAAACCTGTGCAGTTATTCTGCAGGTTCACACTGATATGGAGACCCTGCAGTCAGCTCTCAGCAGTGTGTGACCCTGACTCTGCACTTAGCAGGATCAGCTTCCAATGGATCTAATGTTTGCTGAGGATGCTAACACTCATGCTGACAAAAATGTGACACTGTTATAATCATTCACATTTCACTGCCCTGTTGTTACATAGTTGCTTTAATAGGTGTACATCACTCTGTACACTTCCAAACCCTGATGCCAGCTGTATTACTGCAATGGGCCTTATAAGGGTTGATTGATACGTTTATGGCCTAATGTACAAACAGATAAGTTATACAGCTCTTGTTTCAAGCAAGTGCAGTTCAACTCTTTGAGTGATCATGCAGAAAGTTAATAACCTATGCAGTATTTTTGTTTCGGGTCATTTAAAATTGCAAGTTTTAAATGGAGTGAATGGATAACATCACCCTGTGAGCAGTCATCCGCTACCATGGTTCCAAGGGCTTATCAGTCAAGGAGATCCACAAGGACATGGTAGCACCATGGGCGCTGCAAAATGTGACAAAATGGGCAGCTGAATTCGAATGTGACAGAGAGAGCCGAGAAGATGACCCCGTCACTGATAGCACACACACAACTGACAAGATCCATGAGATGATCTTGACAGACTGACAAATAAAACAAAGGTACTTTGCTATAGAGTTGGGTATCTCCTGGAAACGTGTCCATGTTGTTACAACAAACTCCAAATGACCAAGATGTCGGCTTGCTGGGTCTTGATACTCCTTGGGCCTGATGAGAAGCAGATTCTGTACAATATGTCAAGGAACAATCTTGCCATTTTTGAGGTGGATTTCTTCAGCAGTTCGTAACCAGAGACAAAAGAACAATCGAAATCATTTTCTCTGAGATTGCTGACTTGCAATTTTCAATTACCTGAAACCACAATACCACAAAAGTTACTAACTTCAAACCGCATGTTGTTGAACTGCATGTGCATGTAACAAGAGCTGTGTAACTCATCTCCTTCTACCTCAGGTCCCAAACTTGTCAATCATCTCTCATATGTCAGAAGGCCTGCCTTCGCCCTGATAAATATGCTCAATTTGGCCACTTCTCATTTCGCACTTCCCTCAGGTACAGCATTCTTCAGCCATTCTCCATCCAGCCACCTGTCCCAGTCACCTGACCTTGCCTGCCCACTTGCACCCCTGTTCCCATTTCCCATTAGCACTGTCAGCTCATTTCCACATGTCCTCTGCCAAATCATTTATGTTGCTTAAACCTTAAGCTTGTCATAATTCTCCCTCTATCCTCTAACCTGCTCCTCTTCTTGTTCCTGTTTCCTGTTCAACCTTTTTGACCAAAGACCTGTTTTTAACTTGCCCGCCTGTCTTACCTCTTGAGACTTTTTTGGGTCTGAAATATATTTAAACCTATTACCTTCTCCTTCCATTAGAAGACTAACTGAACATGTCTGCCTGGGTGTCTGCATTTGGGCCTTCCATTCTTACTTGAACTCTGAAAGTATGATCTCATCTGTATGGACTCAGCTCCCAGGACTCATCAGCTTAGCCATTTTCCAGGGAGGATTTTGGTGTCAATAAAGACATCTTAAAGGAAGAGCCAAGCTTCCTAATGTACTTCTGGAAGTGGGACCTTGAGTTTGCCCAAAAAATGTCATTCTTCCACTAGAAGTTTTATGTTAGCCCTGCACCAGATTCTGTTCTGTCCTTGAAGATGTCACCTATGCATCTTCCAGTTTTGGCCTGCATACCTCCAGTGTTTCCATAGATTCTCTTAGCACCTCTTTGGAGCAACCTCATAGTTCACCAGCTAACCCTCTGTTTGATTCTGGGCCTGCTAAACTCCAGCCTGCTTCCCAGTCAGCAAGCCTCAAGCCTGTATCTCAGTTGGCTCCAGATTCCATTCCTCCAGCTTGCTCCCCAGTTGGCTGGCCTTGGGCCTGCTCTCCTCCAACCAGCTACTCCTCTGCCAGTGTTGGGTCTGCTAGCCTCCAACCAGCATCTGAATCAACTAGCCCACTGCTTGCCTTCCCTAGCTTGTCCCCCTATCTGTCCCTTGTCCTGCACACAACATCCAGGCTAATGTCACTGTCCTCTAGGCTACCTCCATGAACAACTGCACCCATCCCTGCCATTTGGTCATTCTCTTGAAAAACTAACTAAGTGTTAGCCAGCTAAGCCCATCCTGACACCTGCTCTACAAACCCTTTAAAAATACCCCCCCCCCACATCACAATGGTTTGAGTCCTCTGTTGGCCTTTGAATACTACTTCAGTGTTGCCAACTCTTTCTTTTCACCTTAGTGATTACAGTGTAACATGTAGATGGTTAAAGACTGGGGTATGCTTGAAAATGACTAGTTTGTATGAGGGTCAGTCTGAAGGCAAATGAGCTAATACGTACCAGATGAACTTTTCTTTGTCAACAAATCCCATGAAAAGACCAAACCCAACAATGAATGCATCTTTTATTTAGTTTATTCCTCTGTGCCATGGAGCACCACTGTTGTCCCAAAAACTATTAAAAACACTTCAGTGAGCCACACTCACTGACATGTTTCTTCATTACAGAAAATATGGTCACTGTTGTTTATTCAGAAACAGCTCCACAGGGTAATTATGGAGATTTCACATTCTCTGAACAGTAGTAACTACCTTGTTGAGCTACATCTCAGAACACTTATAAGTTTGGACAAAAGTTTTTTTAGAAATTTTTAACATCTTTGACAGAGTCTGGTTGATACAATGAATATGAATATATGGGACATTCTGGAGCCTGTACTCAAAGAGCTGCAAAATGGGAGAGTATGTACTCTCATGTGTCATGTTTCTTTGGGGTGGACAACATAAACTGACAGCATTACACAGGATCCAACAAGAAATCATGTCATCGCACATTCACACAACTACATACAGAGCACTCCAACTTAGTGCTTGTTGAAGAGGCAAAGAAAAACTGGCAGTGGTTTACATTATGAGCAATGTTCCTGTGCATGTGCAGTGGCTTCTGCCTTAGAGGAACTCCTTTCCAGACACTGTGAAAATGGAGCTGTTTATAAATAAACTACAATGCCCATATTTTTTGTATTGAAAAAACATGTCACCCAGTGTAACAGTGTGGCTCACTGATGTTTTTTTTATAGTTCTTGGACAACATTGGTCCTCTATACCCCAGCTGTCAGATTTTGGATACATACACAATACTTGTTAGTAGGATACATCAATTGTTGGGATTTGTTGACAAAAATAAAAATATAGAAACTCACCAATCTTATCCTTTAACTTCCCCTGCCAATCTTTTATACCAGACTACAATGAAAACAAGGTCATAGTTTGTCTTTTCACTGAACAACAACTTCCAGTAAGTACAGTTTACAATAATAGACACTGTTTACAATAATAGATACTGAGACCGCAAGCTTCATAGTTTGCTCTAAGCCACAGTGTCATTCTTGATACAACTACAGTGTGGTGTCAAGGTAAGACAGTTAATCCCTCATAATGGCTTTAATAATTAATGGTAATGTTCACTAACTATGAGCAAAAAGCTAGCCAATAAAAACAAAAACGGGGGTGAAATATCAGATTTCAAAAACATTTGGCACATTTGATTATATCTTTTTTTCATCCTTTAATCTGAATTTCAGCTGTCTAGAAATAACTGGGAAGGGCATATGCACACTACAAAGGCACAAGGGACTTGTGCTGCATTTTGGTCAGTGTGGTATTTACCACTCTGCTAGACATGATAGTGCTGTACCAAATGATATCACCTTAGCTACAGTGCTGATGTTGGTTGCAATATGTTCGAGGGACTCAAAAGGTGTTTTGCAATAAACCCAGTTGGTGCATCTACATGCTGATATTTCACTGAGTGAAAATGTTTTTTTGTCTTATCTGTACACGAGGACTGCTTTGTTATTGCACAGTTCTGGGAATTCAGAAACACAACTAAGTATTAATTAATCCATCTTTTAGTTGAAGTTGTGGCCAACAGACACTGACTGATTAGAATGTTTGAATGTTCAGCCTGTGCACACTGTAATGGTCAAGCCAAAGTACAATCTCTGATTTGCACAAATCCACCATTTTTCTTGGGCAAACATCCCCAATTAGATTTTGATTGGTCTGTACTACTATCATAACAAAACTAAATGTATCAGGAATGAGAGCCGTACTCAATATTGACTCTGGAATGCTCTTTATTGACAACTAAGTATAAAAATTTGCATGGCCTCCTGACAGCTACTTGGAAAGAAAAAAAAAAATGACAGCATTAAATTATAATCATGGACAAATTGAACAGTAAAAGCAGAAATGATATATGCAGCTTCACACAAAGGCAAATGCACAGCAACAGTTAAACTCAGTATCACCCAATTTGCCATGAAAGTTAATAGCTTTAATGGTAGATAGCTTGAATTATTCACTAAATATTTCAGTCCCACTCAGGAGAAATACATCTGCTGACGAGGCCCTTTTCATTAATTGGTAGTGCAGAGGATTCTTGCAGTTTTCCACAATTACTGTTAACTTTGATTTTCATACAGTTGAGGGAGATGCTGAACCTCAAGTTTGCGACTTGGATGTCTTTACAGTAATGTGTATCTTATTAGAATCTTTCATGTAAGAGATAACAAATGAAACAATGCTAAAGAACACTAAAGAAATGGAAAAACTTAAGTTGTGTTAGAAAAAATTCAAGTTCTTTAAACCCAGCTAACACATGCTCCAGTAATGACACCTATGTTTCTGGACATGAGATAACATGCGACTCAGTTTAGTTATACCCCAGGTCTAATGCATATATCATGAAAAGAGAACCCCTATATATAATATCCACTGAACAGTGGTTCTGATGAGTATTACTACTAATAGTCTCCCTGAGTCTGTGGTAACAGAGTTTAGATAACGCTTGTTAAATTCATGAGACATAGTGGCACTTACTGTATGCATGTGTGGATCAAAGGTGTTTTTTTTAGTGAGACAGTCTCACCACAGCAGCACCTTATTTTCTGTGTCATAATCTCAGTGCTTTCACATTCCACATCACTGTAAAAACGACTGCTGTTAAGGTATGAAATCTTTAAGCCAAATCCCCATTTTTGGGGCTGTAATTCTACATCTGCCCCTGTTTTATTCCATTGATGTCCTGTCTGTATCAGTTCCCAGTGCATGTCTGTTGGCCGACTTATTCAGTGGCTGCTACTTGATGTTCTCTTGTTGTGTGTATAAAAAAGCCAAATCCGCGCAGAGATGACAGAGGGTGTAATCGCTAGCTATGTGATTCAACAATACAACTCTTAGAAGCTATTCAGAGTGGGGCCTGTCCTTGACCCTTAAGGAGCTTGTAATGTGGGCTTTTTTCCCACTCTTTGTATTTACCGGCAGAAACAAGGAGGGGGGACAGGGGTGGGGGGAGGGACCAACCACTGAGTGAGGGGTTTTGCCCCTCCATGCCAGCGGCAGTCACACTGGGGGAGCTATGCAGGCACGCACACACACACAGACACACATACCCATAAATGCACACACGGGTTTCCTGGCGTGCACTCATTTCATAGGCAGGGAGAGGTGAAGGTTGGAGGGTGAGGCAGAGGGAGACGTGGGGGGTGGCGGGGGATAAGGGGAGTGCGCAGAGACAAGAGTCCCCCCACCTTCCCAAACCCTGGCGGGGGGTCAATCTTGAAGGCTGCTCTGTCTCTCCGCGGGAGGACGGGGGGGGGGTGGGGGGGGCAGGGAGCGTCAATCTGCGGAGGGTAGTGGTCCTGCTGGTCAGCACAGGGAGCTCCACGTTACCCAGTTATCCATGACAACCAGAGAGAGAGAGAGAGAGAGAGAGAGAGACAGAGCAGAGGGAAAGTCTGAGAGACAGAGAGAGAGGGGGGGGTGGGTTGGGGGGGGGGGGGGGGGGGGGGGG